>LOJH01034806.1:8062-23447 GCA_001685095.1 Ellobius talpinus
AACCATATGGTGGCTCACAACCATCTGAAATGAGGTCTGGTGCCCTCTTCTGGCATGCGGGCATACACGCAGATGAAATATTGTATACATAATAAATAAATATTAAAACGCAGCCTTATCTTAGGCTTGTTCCTAACTAGTTCTTATGACTTAAATTAACCTACATCTTCTGATCTACATTCTTTTGTGTGGCTCTGTTATCTTTACTCTGCACTGCCCATTCTGCCTCTTCTCGGTCTGGCGATCCTGCCTTCTTCTTCCCCAGGTCCTCTCTCTGTCCCTGGAAGTCCCGCCTAATCTCTTCCTACCTAGCTTTTGGCCATTCGGCTCTTTAGTAAACCAATCAAGTGACATACCTTCACACAGTGTACAAATATCCCACGACACACTCCCTATCTCTACCCTCCCCCAGATTCTCCAACCTCCCCCACCCCGTCTCTCAATAACTCACCAGGTCCAGTTAGTGCTATCCATATGGGCATGGGTGTAGAGTCACCCATTGGGGCATGGCGACTCCCCAGGAGTCACCTGGTCTGGGGGCTCTTGCGAGCATGTTGGCTTGTCTTAGGAAGGGGAGGGATCCCAGCAGGTTCTAGAGCCTTCGGGTTGGAGTGAATGATGGGGTCTATTGAGGGCAGAACAAGTCTGGGGGAACTGGGAGTGTCTTGGCCTTCTAGAGCAGGTCCAGGGTTGGGGACAGGTCTCCTGTCTTTGACCCTGAAGTGAAGTTAGAGAACAGAGTGTCTGGGAAGATACAGACACCAGAGTTTGAGAAGTCCTTTGGGAATGGGAGCTCTGGTGACATGGACCGCAAGGGTTTCCATGACACTGCATGCAGTTCACGCATTCACTGGCTCATTTCTCTCAGACTCACAAGGGCTTTGAGCTCACAAGGACCTGGATTCAGTTCCTGCTTCCACCATTGTCTATGTGAGTGCTTCTGGGTGATGCCTGTAGTCTCTGGGTCTCAGCTTCCGCATCTCTAAAGTGGAACTACTATGAGGAAGTCTGAGGGCTGAGGTAGGTGCCCACCCCTCCTCCCTTCATTGCCCTTTCTCCTGCTGTGTGTTCACCTCACCCAACTAGCTTCTAAGTCCCAAGAGAGTGACAGCTCTCTCCTGAGCACTGGAGCCTCCGGACCCTTGCACAGCCTGGATGGGCTCTTTCTGAGTATGATGGGTGCCACTGTGTGCCTGGCTCCTCAAAGTCTTGTGCAGAAAAAGTAGCTCAGAAGGCAGTAGAGGGGTGGTTACCAATTCCAGAAGCACAGACAGGCAAGCAAGGACACTGACACATGACCCCCATCTTGCTCTAATGTCTAAGAGGTCTAGCAGACAAGGATCAGGAAAAAGTTTGTTGTCTACTGAGCTTCACAGTTAAGTTTCTTCCCCACTCCATGACTTTATTGATGTGGGATTTCCCTCTGTATGCTGTGATTACCATTAATGAATAAAGAAACTGCCTTGGACCTGTAGCAGGGCAAAAGTTAAGTAGGCGGGGAAAACTAAGCTGAATGCTGGGAGGAAGAATGGTGGAGTCAGAGAGAAGCCATGAGCCACTGGAGACAGATGTGCTGAAACTTTGCTAATAGGCCATGACCTCATGGTGATGCACAGATTAATGGAGATAGGTTAAATTAAGANGGATTTCCCTCTGTATGCTGTGATTACCATTAATGAATAAAGAAACTGCCTTGGACCTGTAGCAGGGCAAAAGTTAAGTAGGCGGGGAAAACTAAGCTGAATGCTGGGAGGAAGAATGGTGGAGTCAGAGAGAAGCCATGAGCCACTGGAGACAGATGTGCTGAAACTTTGCTAATAGGCCATGACCTCATGGTGATGCACAGATTAATGGAGATAGGTTAAATTAAGATGTAAGAGTTAGCCAATAAGAATCTAGAGCTAATGGGCCAGTGATTTTAATATTACAGTTTCTGTATGATTATTTTGGGGCTAAGCCACCGGGAACCAACAAGCAGCCTCCTTACAACACTTTGTTGTGCTGGGTCCCAATGTGCACACAGGGTATGGTCTTTTTCAACATGACTGGAAGCATATTTTCATTATGTTATCTACCTAGGAAGATTTATCCAGACACATCTCTGAGTTCAGCAGAGAGCCTGGGGCACTGCGGTTTCCTGTATGGCCCGGTGACAGGGAAGTATTTGAGATAAGATTTGTCTAGACCCATTTTACAGACCTTAGTCCAGCCCCATTTTACAGAGGGACCAAGATCTAAAATATAGTCACATGGCTCTTAGGATCAACCCTGAACAGGGCCCAGGAGTTCATGCCTCTAATCCCATACTTGGGAGTCTGAGGCAGGAAGGTCAAAGGTCTGAGGCCAGCCTGGGCAAAACAGAATAAACAGAGTGTTAAGCAAGGACACCAGGAGTATAGCACTTGCTAGTGTATCTGGGGCCCTGGATCCCATCTGTAGGAGGCCTGCTTGTTGGTTCCCAGCTGCCCAGCTAGCTTAGACCCAAAATAATCACACAGNGCTTTCCCTGCCTACCTAAATTCTGCCTTGCTATAGGTCCAAAGCAGTTTCTTTCTTAATCAATGGTACAGAGGGAAATCCCACATCACCCATCCATAGTACAAATAATGAACCTGATCTGAACTCAAGCCCAGGTATATTCTAGCAGATTCCAGAAACCAAGTTTTCAATAGTTGTCATTGTTAGAAATATTCCTAATGTGAGCTCTCCACCAATGCAAAAATCCCAATCAAGCCAAATCACAACAAGCCAAATTAAAGAATATCCAGGTTTAATGGGATTCCTGCATTCTCAGGTGGCTCCAAGGGGAACCGGGAAGCCACAAATGCGACCACTTGGGGGAAAGAGAAAAGACCACAAAGGGACTTTCTAGGGAGTAGTTTAAATAGACTGAGGGAGTGGTCAAGGTTTTGGCAGGCTGCCTTGCCCCTCCTTGAGGAGGGGTCAAGGTTTAGCAGGCACAGGGGCAGGGCCTCCAAAGATGGAGGTCAGAGACTGGTACTTATAGCCATTACAGTCTCAGGCCAGATTTTCCTGAAAATCCCCCTACAGCCCCAAAGGCAAGACTGAGAGCTGGAGGGTCCCACCTAGCTCAGCCGTTAATTTTGGGTCATTTTTGTTGTTGTGGAGAGTAATATTTTTAATGTGCAATGAATATTTTGTGACTTAGACTCCAATTTCATTGCTCTTAAAAAGCTGACAGAACCTTAAATGTGTATCTTTGTTTTTGCAATGAATGTGGCCCAATGTGGGGCCCTGTGATCTGTCTGGTACTAAGTCATTGGTGGGAGAAAAAAATCCAAGGAGGAAACCTCATGCCTAGGCTGGGGCAGGTGTGGAATGGGTTCTGAGACCCTACAGGGGACATTCTAGCCCTGGTTCTGGGCCTGGATGATGTCTGGGTTGGTCAGCACCCTATCTTTCCCTCATCACTACCCAGATGAACTTTCCATCACTGTCTCAGCTAGTTCAACCAATGTAGCCTACAGCAAGTAGGACCAGCTCTCCTGCTCTCAGGCCCTCTGAAATGAGTCTTTTCTCTGTACCACCAACTCCTAATAATGATATGGAGACTTCTTATTAATGATAAAAGCTTGGCCTTAGCTTAGACTTGTTCCTAACTAGTTCTTACAACTTAAATTAACCCATATCTTTTAATCTATGTGTTGCCTCATGGCTCATGGCTTTTATCTCTCCTCCTGCACGTCCTGCTTTCTCTATGTCTGGCTGGCAACTATTCTCCTTCCCAGAGCTCTCTCTGTCTTGAAGTCCTGCCTATACTTCCTGCCTACCTATTGGCCATTTAGCTTTTTATTAAACAAATCACAGTGACATATCTTTACACAGTGCAATCAAATATCTCACATTCCTCTTTTTGTCTAAATAAAGAGGAAAGGGTTTTAACTCTAACATACTAAAAGTATACAATAAGAACAGCTATCAGGTAGGAATTGCATTTACAATATGCAGTCCATTTGTATTTGGCAAATTTGGAGAAATTACTCTATTATCTATCTTATATTTATGAGTTCAAAGTTTTATATCTAAGCCATTTTTATCATAACATTTTGTAAATGGAGACTGCTTGTGCATTCACAGTCTCCCAGACCCAAATAATCACACAGAAGCTATATTAATTATAAAATTGTTTGGCCAATGACTCAGGCATATTTGAAGTTAGCTCTTACATCTTGAAATAACTTACTTCTATTAATCTGTGTATTGCCACGAGGCTGTGACTTACTGGAAAGGTTCTGGGTCTTTCTCCTTCAACAGCTACATGGCGTCTGCCTCCTTCAGCAGCTACATGTTGTCTCCTTGACTCCACCTACTCTCTCTATATATCTATGTTCAGATTTCTCACCTGGCTTTACTCTGCTAAGCCATTGGTTAAAACAGCTTTATTCATTAACCAATAAAAGCAACACATATAGAGAAGAACATCCCTCATCATCTTGTATTACCAACCCAAACTATCTTTTTAGACCTAAAAACATTTTTTAGATAAACAATTTAAGTTTTGTTGTCTCTCAACCTTATACACTTTATACATCTTTTGTGAGTTTCTTTTCTGAATTTGGTAACAAGGAAAACTGTAACTATAACTGTCTAGTCTTCAACCTCATCAAAGACCAGAGAAATATATATTACCTAAGTAAACAGGAAGTTCAGAACAAACAACTTCCAAAACTATAGAAATGAGAGAAACATCTGGCTGCTTGAACAGTCACCCAAAGTTCTTCTGCAACATTGGGGAATCCATCTTGAGCCTACAGGCCGAAAACATCTGACAGACTTTTCTATAAAGTAGGAATTTTGAAGGTTTGTCCTACCTTGTCTTGACTAAGTTCAGCAGTTGCTTTCTTTTGTGTCCTGCTTGTTCAGTTTGGACAGTATACTGTCAGCAGTTGAGGCAAGGGCAGTTTCTTTGTCCAGTGGGTAACTTTGTTGCAAAGAAAGCAAACTCCATATAGAGGTTCTTTGATGCCCACTATCCTCTTTTGAAGTCAATTGGTGCTGCCAGGTATTGTACCTATGTAGCTCGTTTTGCATTGTAAAGTTCTAGTCCTCGAAAACTATTTAGGATAATGAAGAAAGACACGTTAGTAGTTAGTCATCTATAAAAATCAAACTCTGTTAACTTTATGTTTGTTTGGACTGCATATCCAAACTGTGCTAGAAACCTCTATCCATGCCATTTGAAAGGATGGCATGTAGTAATGAGTCATGAGGACTCTGTAGCCAACAAGATTTATCAGTCTCCTCCAGTCTCAGAGCTGTCCCCACGTCAAACGGTCAGCTTATACATCGCCTGTCCTGTAGTTTTTCTTTTGTTCCTTTTTATGTTTGTAGCCGAGATTTTCAGGTGGTCTCCCCCAGTCAAATCTAATCTTGATTAACTTTGAAGGAGTCCATAACTTTTTGTTTCCCATGAAAACAAAAGCACAACCTCTCCCCCAACACAAAACATTTTTCGACTCCCATTCTGAAGCCAAGACGGCTCTAAAGTATCTAGGCTGGTTTAATTCAGCAGTCCTTTCTATCATTCAATGTCTCTCTGCAGCTGTCATTTGCTTATCATACTCAAAAAAATCGAAATCCACAAAGCATCATATAGGATCCAGATACCTTGTGTATTTGCCATCCTTCTGTGGCTTTTTTTTATTTCTTTACTTTCTTTAAAGACCTCACTTTATTATTTTTAAACTATTTTTTATGACTATAACCATTTTCTATTTTTCTTTAGCATTTAAGCATATTTTTAAGCATTCTGTACCTACTTAAGGTTTTTTTTTTCCCATCTCGATCAGGCTTTACTACACGCCCACAGTATTCTTTGACCATGTGAGCCAGAGGTTAAACTGCTGGGCAGCAGTTAGGCCCTCTACGGGTCAGCTCTAGTGTGCTGCACCGGCAGGATGCAGGGCTCACCCTCCTGTGTGCTTCAGCTGGTGGAGGGCAAGGCTAGTTCTCTCACTCTCGTGATGCCAGGGCCAGCTCTCTCACTGTCATAAGTGGTAATGGGGGGGAGGGTCGGCATCTTTCTCTCACTCATGCCACCACATGGCAGATGAGGGTAGGTGGGATTAAGTTGCAGGATTTGTATTCAAGGCCCTGTTGTGCATAGATAGTAGAAATTTGACCTTCCAACCAGTTGGAACCAATGCCACTGCCACACCCCTGACTTCTGGAGGCTTTGCCTGGAACCAGGTGACTCTGGGGACTAGCATGGTCCTCAGATGCCAGCCCTCAGAACTGGTACTCTCAGTCTGTTTCCCAGCTTTGATCATGGGTATTGGCTCAAGTAGTTGCCATGGAGATGCTCCCTGGACCCAGATACTCTCTCTGTTACTTCTGCGCACTTGGGGCCACATGGATGTGCAGCAGACACTGCCCTCCTCCAAGATTCAATAGTCCTGTGCACACGTGTGATGTCAGGTGCCTTCAGGCGGACACAGACAATGGCCCCAGCCACATGTGTGGGCCAAGGGCCCCTATCGCCTTGAGCAGCTTACAGTGTAATGGACCACGCTTGCTCTCCAGGATCCGCAGGTCATCTGTTTTGCCGAGTGGTGAGTGACAGGCAGAAAAAGATGGGGGGGTCATGGGAAAAGAAACAACCAAGGCTGCACTGGGCAGGGCCTCACTCACAAGCTCAGCCTGTGCCGAGACATAAAGAAGGGTGGTGAATCTTGAGCTCAGAGAGGTCAGCACTCTACCTGAGGACACACAGCATACCTGGCTGATGGGTCTCACTGTCTGCTCTTGGGCTCCTCCCCCATCTCACCTGTGCTCCTGGGGTGCATGGAACTGGTGCTCCTGTCTGTGTCTTCCTTAGAGTTCTCAGGGCTAAGGTAATTGCCTAAGGCTCTGCCTGGTTCCCCCTCTCTTACACTTCCAAGCTTTCAAAGGAGCAGGGGTGAAGATGTTGCCAAATAAATGCTCACCTCTGCCTTAACCCCTGAACGCCCTTACCAGTAGCTTCATCTACAAGGGGAAGGATCCTCACCCACTGGGTGAGTGCCCTGAATGAGCCTGGCCTCTCAGTTCACTCACGGCAGGCTCAAGACAGGCCACCACGGGCATGTCCCCACTCCCTTGCCCATCACATCAGTGGGCCCCGAGCATGTATCTAGGTGACCTGCCCCATCACCAGACCCACCCTGTGGGTGTCCCTGTAGCTCTCTTCCACATGGACAGCATGTTTCCTCCCTCACCCCCAACCCTGCCAATCTGAAACTCACCGAAAAATGGGTCAATTTTCTTCTGCTGCCAGGAAAAGTTTACTTTGAGGTCAGCCCAGGTGGATCAGAAATGGCCTAGAGTCTGCTGGGAGTCCACTGTCCAGTCCAGAGTAGCCGGTCCACTGACTGGAGACCATCCCTGGCAGGAACTGTTTCTGGTCCTAGCTGAACAGCTGCTCAGCTGAGGACACCAGGCACCTGCTGTGGTCACTGACCTGGTCCTGGATGATGCTGGGGCTCCTTAAACTGTACTGAGCCCAGAGTCACCCAGTCCTGCCCTTAGAGTCCCCGGCAGCCCCTCCTGCTCTCTGGCCTCAGCTTCAGAGCTGATCCTCCCTGGGGTGGGATGCACCCACCCAGGTTAGCAGCACAAAGCACTCCAGAGCAGATGGTGCCCCAGCTTCAGTCAGGTCCCACCTGCCTGCTTCCCTTTCACGTGACAATGGAGCGTGACCAGATGCCCACTACGCTGCCTCTCTGGTGCACTGTAACCTGGGAAGAGGTCGTCATCCTCATTTTTCTGGGGCCGGTGTCAGATGTGGGAGGTTCTGAGACAAGAAATGTTCACTGTGCCTCCTGCCTGGGTACCACAACCTAGCCTTGGCCCTGTATGGAAAACACACAGTGGAGCAACCAGACTCTGGGAATAGAGGATCCTCAACCGGAGAGGGAGATAGCCCCTCCCCATGGTAGTCACTGAGGGGTGATGGCCTTGACAGCTTGCTGGGACTCTGAGGCCAGTTCTGCTCTGGGCCAGATGGGCTGGTAGAGGCTCTGCCTAGAGCTAGGTGGGCTGGGACAGATGGAGCCAAGGCCTAGAGCCTGGCCACAGAGGAGGTGAGGTGTCACACCTCGGGCTCTGTCACCAGCTCTAAGCTCAGAACAATTCAAGGCTAGGGCAGCAGTGTGCCACCTGCGGGGGGGTCTCTGGGCTCCCCTACCACCTTGGCTGCTAAGCACCTGTCCCCACACAGCCATGGGGACCTCTCTGGGGTCCAAAGGCAGTCTGCCTTGCTCAGAGCTACTTGGCACCACCGTAGGTCAATTTGATGGCTACCAGGTCCTTCTACACCATGTCACTAGTTTCAAAGCCCCCATGAATCCTGGAAATCCCCTTCCTTCCTAGTGTGTTACTTTGCTTTCCATGTCTTTGATGGAAGACAAGTCCCAGGGACCAGGGCCTTACAGTGACCCCTGGTGACCTCCAAGGTCAGGATAGCAGGGAGGCTCGGCTCACAGTCTAGTCAGGAATGTGCAGATTCAGTGAACGAATGATTGGGAGGCAGGCGCGGTGAGCAGGTAATGTTTCCGTTTGAATGTGAAATGTTCCCACAGGCTCTATGTTTGTTCATTTGGCCCCCGGCTTCTGGCATTTTTCGGGAAGGTTATGAAACCTTGCAGAGATGGAGACTTGCTGGGGGAAACGGCACCCTGGAAGCAGGCGTCGTGTTAAAGCTGTCCCACCTTCCTGTCTTCACTGTGACAAAGTGACCAGCCACCTTCTACTCTCACTGCCATGCCTTCCCCACCGTGACAGTGTCCCCTCAACTGTGACAATGTGACCAGCCACCTTCAACACCTGCTGCCATGCCTTCCATACCATGACAGTGTCCCCTCAACTGTGACAATGTGACCAGCCACCTTCAACTCCCCCTGTCATGTCTTCCTCACCATTATAGTGTCCCCTCAACTGTGACAGTGTGAACAGCCACCTTCAACTCCCCCGTCACACCTTCCCCACCATGACAGTGTCCCCTCAACTGTGACAATGTGACCAGCCACCTTCAATTCCTGCTACCACGCCTTTCCCACTGTGACAGTGTCCCCTCAATCTGTGAGCCAAAATAGACTGAGTCTCTGTTTGTCGGGGATTTTGTCATAGCAATAAGAGAAGTAGCTGATACAGATTGGTGTATAGACAGATGAATTGTGGATGGATGGACAGATGGGTGGATGTTGTTGACTTTGGTCCTGCTCCTCAGGCTTTATCTACCACCTTACTCCAGACACTCCAACTTTGGCCATTGTTTATCTGACACCAGGGAATTCTGCTTCAGCACTTGCTCTTCTGTGCCTAGGGTGCCAGGGACCTCGCATCTACCCACCCTCGTGCCTTGACCCTCAATGACTTTCTAGTTTAGAACTGACAGCCATCCCCACCTGCAGCTGTTCCTGCTCATCGCCTTTGTCCTGTCCTTCCTCAGAGCACCAACCGTCCCCTAATAACCTCTACTCCCCGAGACCCCACTCTCATCCCCACCTGCTCTGGTGCTGAAGGTGGAAGCCAAGGCAGCTAGGAAAGTGCTTTCTCACTGAGCTCCATCCCCAGCCAGTGCCTCCCTCCAAAGAGGAGGGCCACCCCAGACCAGCAGGGACACATCCTGGCTTGTTCCTACCTATTTCTCCAGCGCCTGGAACAGTAAGGGCTTGGAGGTGCTTGGTAAATATTTACTCAATGAGTGAGGGAACCCCAAGAGATCAGACAAAGGAATGCTGCCCACGTGGGTGAGTAGAAGAGGACTCTATGAAAGCAACCATTGAGCTGGGAGCCAGAGAAGTGTGTATTTCATGGAAGAAAATTCTAGACATGACTGACTGCTGCTTCTGGGGCTTGGGGGTGGGCAGCCTCTCCCAAATCCACTCTTGCTTCCTGTATTTCTGTTTTTGTTTTTGTTTTGTGCTTTCCAAGGTACTCAGATCTCCTGAGGACTGGTGACAGTTCTCCGCAATTAGTTCCATGTTTTATTCATCGTCGGAGGCTTTCAGGCTACAAATCACTCTGGGTGCTTCGCTAACCACATCCCGGGCTCCTGTGTGGCAAGTAAGGGCTCTTCTGCATGCTGAGCAGACCTCTGTATCTCAGAAGAAAGAGCTCCGCCTGGTACTTGGGGCTCTGATTGCAGCCACAGCAAATCAGACCACATATGCCTATATCTGATTTGCAGGGCACTGAATTCCTATCTCCCCAAGTTCCCTAAATCACCGTGGAGGAGTCGCGCCCTTCGAATGCCAGAGAATGCACTGTCTGATCTGCCAGGCACAGCCAATGGATTTACTGGGACGATAAAGGTGCCTCACTAGTGTAAAATATCAGGAAATAACCACACAGGTGCACGTGAGCACACAAATTTGCTACTTAGGAAAAATAAAAGCTGCTGGCCAATCACACATTACTGAACTTATATCCTCAGTACAATGATCAAAATGAGGGGACTATGGACTTTAACTTTGGACCAGACCAGCTCACACTGCTCCATCTGGAGTAAAATGACTGAGACAGGTCCTGGAAGGCAATCAGGACAGCAGGATGCCCTGGATGTGGCAAGAGCCCTGCACAAGGTCTGTGGCTCTGTCCTCTGTGGGTTTTAAAACTCCGAGCCTGTAACTGATGTTCTCAGAGCTCCCATTCCTCACCTGCAGCTGGGAGAACAGAGTCCAGCAGAGCAGCAGTGGCCAAGGCCAGGTGAATCCCTTCTTGTCAAGCTCTGGGAGAAAAGACCACTAGGTCCCACCTACGTGGAACTCAGAGAGAAAAGGCCAGATGAATAGAGATGGCGAAAAGCCATCGGATCCACCTCAAGCAACGCAGATTCACTGTATCCAGGGCCCTTTGCATTTCCACCACTTGGATGCCTTTACCTGGCACGTAAGCCCATGAATCCTCCCAGCCTGTCACCATCCCCGTGGGTGTTTTTCTTTCCTTCATTGCTATGTTGGAGCTAGATCTCAAGGCCTCATACACGCCAGGCCAGTGGACTGCTGAGCCACACCTCTGACCCTTGGGAATTTGAAGAAGGCATTCCACTGAACCACATCCCAGACCATGATTGGTGGACAACGACGCTAGTGCAGACCGACTCTACTGCTGAGTCCAATCCGCAGACTTCCATTGGTGGATTCTAGGCAAGCTCCATGCTGAGTCACATGCCCAGCCTCTCAGTGGAGGGTGCTAGGCCGCCTTCCTACTATGAGCCACAGTCCAGCACTTTTCCTTTTTTGTTGTTTTCGTCTTAAAATAGGGTCTTGCTGAGTGCTCCTGGCTGACCTTGAATTCTGTAGCTCAGGCAAGCTTGAAAAACTTGTGACCCCTTGGCTTCAGCCTCCAGAGAAACTGTAGCTGCAGGCTGTGCCACCAGGTGCAGCGTGGCCCTCACTTTCTGTGCTCCTCACTGGAGTGACTTCCAGGGGTTATGGACTATACCACAGGTATCTTCCTTATTGATGTCTCACCCGGAGAGACAGGAGCTAAGGAGACAGAAACATGATCCGAGATGAAAGCATTCAAAGCAGCAGGTGCAAAGGCCCTGGGGTGAGAGTGTGCTTGTTGTCAAGTGAGCAGGGAACAGAAGTAGGTGATCCAGGACAGGTCATATGGAATCATTCACCACCATGTGGAGTTTGGGTTTTATGGGGGAAGAAAATCGCTGAGGGTTGAAGGAGAGAGCACATGAATCTCAGCTGTACTCTGCAAGAGTAAGACTGTCTGGTGCCCAGTGTGGGCACCAACAGTCCAGGGCTATCATCATCACCAGGACAAGACAGAGTGGTGCCTTGGATGGGGTGGTGGGGAGACACTGAGGGTGGGTAGATTGGCAGGCATGCTGCCTGAGGATGCAGAGACTCTGGGATATGAAACTCACAAGGCATAACCTTGCCCAGTTCAGTGGGTGAGGAGGACAAGATCATATGGATGCTGTTTGAAGCTGGTGGGGAGGCCCGAGAGCCGGTGGGATCAGGGACTGACAGAATGGGGACAGTAGGTTGGGGACAAGGAGTCCAGGACACAAATGGAAAAGGGAGGTGACAAGCAAGTCCTGCCTGCTGCCTGAGGACAGCAAGGTTTCCTCTTTCCTGTTGTAACAAGGCACCCAAGGATCATCACCTACACCAGGGAGCCAGGCTGAAAGAATGGAAATGGGACCTTGTAGGACAGAAAGAGTGACACAGGAAACCAGGAAGGACCCCCAAGCCTGCTCAGCAAGGGGACTGGGAGCTGGAAAACTGCTGGCAGACCAGCCAGGAGCCTCTAACCCAGCACAGGCCAGGACTGTGAGTGCTGGGAGTTTCTGACCATGCTGCCATTCCCTGCGGCCAGAAAGGATACTAGAGAGTTCACTGTCCAGCAGAGAGTACGAAACAGCGTATCCTGGACTCTCTGAGCACAGCTGCTCCAGGGTGGCTCCACATGGCTGACACCAGACCTTGGGAGACAGGATTCATGAGGAAGTTAGATGACCTGTGAAATCAACTACACACAATGTGTGTGTGTGTGCGGGTAATAGTGCATATCCACAAACAGAACTACATCTACACCGATGCACAGTCACACATGCCCACGGGAATGCAGGCACACACAAGCATGGGTCTCTGGTAAGGCTGCTGTTCACTAATTGCTGTAATGAGCACAGAGCCCTCCGGAGATACCACGTAGCAAGAGCAAGCACACACAAACACACATGCACACACACGTGCACATGCGCACAAACACACGCACACATCTACACACACACACACACATACATGCATATGCACGCGCGCACGCGCACACACATACACGCACATGCACACACACTCACACACACATGCATGTGCTTATCCCTTCCACTCTGTTCAGAAGTTGGTAGCTGTCTGAGGATGAGGCCAAGTTCCCATCCTAAAACTCTGGATGTTCATGGCCAGGTCACAGGAGCAGCCGTGACAAGAGCATTGAGCCTGTGACATTGTAAGTCCCACACACCGGGCCTCAGCTGCCCTATGATCCCCTTTCCCAGGCTCGTCTCTTCCCGTCAAGGCAATAGTGGCCCATGGAGGAGCTGGGGACAGGCTGTTCCTCACCAGGGGTCATCAGAGAGAGACAGTAGAATGCCAGCGGCCGCTGTCCCCATTAGCAGGAGCTTGGCCTGTGGAGAAGCCCAGGTGTGGGCTACCGGTCACTGTGGTGTCATGCAGTCCACGTGAGAACTCTAGCAGGAGTTCAACCGCTCCAGCCACCGGGGAAGTGACAACTACCATTACCCAGGCAGGGTCACACACAAGCGTGTGCTAGCGCATATAATTTGCCTAACAAGCACAACAAATGAGACAAGATAGAAGGAGAAGATTCAGGGGATCTGGGATGGGAAAAGAGCCCCTCACACAGAGGCACACACACCACTGTGAAGACAGCCAGCGTACAATGTTCTGTTTCCTAAGAGATTTCTCAAACAGCTAATGAACCATGTTCAAGGCCAGACTGTCTGCGACCTTTGTGTTGCGCCTCATCACCTGTTCCTCTCCTGTGTAAGCCTATACTTGTTTGAGAAAATCTCACAAGCAAGATTCTAAGCAGTGTTCACAGTCAAAGCACAAGACTTGACCTCCTCGTGACCCTTGAATTCCTTTGGTGGTTTTTATTTTACCTTTGTTGCTATTTCTTAAAGACTTAGTTTTATTATTTTCAGTTATGTGCTTATCTGAGTAAAGTCTGTGTGCACCTACCTCAAAGTCCAGAGGCCCGGGACTCTCCTGGAACTGGAGCTACAGGCAGTTGCAAGCCACCCAGTGTGGTGCTGAGAACTGAACCCAGGTCCTCTGCAAGAGCAGCACTCACTCTTAACTGCCGAGACATCTCTCCAGTCCTGTGTTGCTATCCCCACTCCTTTATCATATTGGCACAATGCATCTTATTAACCACCTCAAAGCCTCCTTCACAAGAGAAAATTTATTTGACTGCAAAACCTTGATAGCTGAGTGCAGTCTCCAGGACCTACATGACAGAGGGAGAGGCCTGACTCCTGCAAGCTGCTCTCTGATATCCACATATACACTGTGGTGCCTGAGTGTACACACACACACACACACACACACACAAGATAGATAGATAGATAGATAGATAGATAGATAGGATAGACAGACAGACAGATGAATATATTCACTGTGGTGCCTGAGTGTACACACACACACAAAATAAATAGATGGATAGACAGACAGACAGATAGATGAATGAATAAAAACATAACATTTTTACTGGACCTATTAATAGATTCTATCCTTTATATATGTATAGATTATATCCTTTAGATAGATAGATATAGATTATATCCTTTAAATAATATAACTTCAAAGGCCATAAAATACTATAGATACACAAACATAAACATACACATGGGACTATATATATAATTATTTACAACAAGATACATATACATATGTGTGTTGTGTATCCTAAGATGGTTAGGCATGACTCTGCTTGCTCCTTGGATGTGCACTGCCCTTCCTTAATAAACTTAACTTTGCTACTTTTTGTTGGCTTGGTTTTTGGTTTTGGTTTTGGTTTTTCGAGACAAGGTTTCTCTGTGCAACAGCCCTGGCTGTCCTGGAACGTGCTGTAGACCAGGCTGGCTTCGAACTCACAGAGATCTGCCTGCTACTGATTCCTGAATGCTGGGGTTAAAGGCGTGCGCCACCATGCCCACCCAGCTTTAACTTTGCTTCTTATTGACACATATTGAAACCATTTTCTGTGTGGGAACACCCGAGTGCAGGTCTCTAGATCACCTTAGTCTACGTAGCCAGCAACTCTGAATCCATCTCCCCTGTGACTGAGAATAAACGAGTGTGTGTGTGTGTGTGTGTGTGTGTGTGTGCGTGTGTTATGTTCTGCATACCAAAGGAGGTGACAGCAGCCGTGTTGACTGAGTATTTAAAATGTGGTGGGGGACTTGCTGAACACCTTAGCAGAATAATGTGTTTAGCCCTGGGGATAGCCCTGGCAGGGAAGAGTCAAAGTTAGTCCCCTGGTACAGTGAACACTGAGCTCAGACTTGTCATGCAGACCCAAGTTGACCTTAAAATCACTGGCTTTCTCATTTCAGTTTCATTCCAAGCTCAACATGAGGCAGTGGTGGTCAAACCTCTCGTGGCCTTGACCTGGAGTTTCCATGCTAGGGGAGAGGTGATGTTCACTAGCCCTGCCTCTGTGCTTTCTGGAATCCTATGCACCCTGCGCTCTTAGCTTGGCCTCTGGCCTCTGTATGGCGGTCCCCGTCAATCTCCCTCTAATGCCTCTAGCGGGAGCAGCAGGCTCACTGTGCTTCCCTGGGGTTCTGGAGAGAAGGGGGAGCACACACACACACACACACACACACACACACACACACACA
>LOJH01034807.1:0-11204 GCA_001685095.1 Ellobius talpinus
AAAGAAAGAAAAAGAAAAAGAAAGAAAGAAAAAGAAAAAGAAAGAAAAGAAAAAGAAAGGAAACAAACAAAGATAAAGCCAAGAGTCACACATAGAGAAGGCTGTACACATTGGTCATGCTCTCATCAGATAACTTAACAGGTTGAAATCCTAATAAGATATTTATGTACTTTATAAATTTCCAAGCCTGAAGTGCCCTGCATTGTCATCCCTATTACTCCAAGAAAGGTCCAATCTGGATGATTCTATATTTGAGACTTAATTTCAGAAGATGCTAAAATTTTTAGTATATTTCCCATGTTATTCATTTATAAGGAATGGTGAAAAATTAGCACACTGACATAAAATCTATATGTAAAATGTTTTATGTGTTTATTTTAATTTATATTATGGCTTGGTATTCTTGCTTGAAGAAATAACAAATCTCTCAAAGATCTGAAATTCTTATATTTGTAGATTTTTAGCATCTTTCAGATAATATTTAATTTTACAACACTTCATATACTTCTTTTAAGAAAGTGGGTTTATCATTGGGATATTTTGAAAGACTCATCTGCTTAGCTTCTTTAGGTTTTTATATTACACAGCCAAGTCACTGGCTTTTACTGAAATATTTAAGGAATATTTTTTGCTTAATTTTTGCAGTAGATATTCCTGAGCATCCAAGGTTGTGTAATATTTTTTTCTTGCATTCTGACAGTAAAGTTTGCCTCGACTCAAAGGGTAGAACTAGACCCAAGCTGACCAAAATTAATCATAGACGATTTGGAGAACTGAGGACAGATAGACAGGAAGCAGTAGAGCAGGCCTTAGAGATGATCTGAGTCCTTTTGGATCAAGGAACGAGGAGATAGGAGGTCACTGGTAGCCTCTCTGTCATTTCTCTAACCATTCAGGATCTTACTCTGATATCTGACTCCTAATTTTTTAAAGTATATTTAGATAAACACAACAATCCAGTAGGGAAAAATGATTCCTAGCTTTATAGGTGTAAAAGAATAAATATAATCAACCACATTTAAAGGATTCGATCTTACAGGAATAATATTTTGCTCTTATAAATATAAAAATTTGAAATCACCAGAACATCAAATAATCCATAGAAAGCTTAATTTATTATTTCATATATTTCTAGTAGTTGATGTTTTACCTGTACTTTAACAAGGGCATTATAGAAACTATCTCCATGTAAGACATGTTATTAATCACATAAGAACTATATAAGTGTAAAATCAGACATATTCATCTTTTATATTATGCTATGGCAGGAATTGTAGTAACAGCTAAGTGATATGAGAAAAATATTGAACCTGAGATAATATTCAGATGTGAAGAAAGGAATTTTTGATAATAAGAGAATTTTCATGAATTAGGTATCATCAACACTTCTGTACTACATATAATTAGACTACCTATTCTGTCTACTATACTGGAAAATCTCTTCTGAAAACCCTTTTCTGGGTTTGTATGAATTAAATAAAGCAATATATAACAACTGAAGATAATAAAATGGATGCAAATGATAACTAGCAAATAATTGATTGCATTAATTTTTAGATGTTTTTTTTTTCATTCTGTTTCTTATTTTTTTGAGATCTGGCTTATACTCTCTTTAAACTCATTATATAGCTAATAACAGCCTTGAACATCTGATCTACATGCCTCTTCTTAATGAGGGGTAGGGAATTTTGAACACCATCTTCCCTGGTCTCATGCAGTCCTGGTGATTAAACCCAGGGCTTCAAAGCAGCTAGACAGGTATCCTGAAAACTGAGCTACATCTTACCTTACATTAAGATGCATGTACAATATAAGTTAGTTATACTGAAATATGTATTCCTATAATACATCAGTTTCTAAATACAGTGGTAGTTGGTATTAGCTTTAACAAATATTGGTGGTGATGGTATTTATATGTTGTATTTGTCATTGCTTATAAACAGTTTTCTGTCCATTCTATCTACCTTATATTTATTATCTAAAATACCCAGAGTATTTGGTCAGATATTAACCATTTTACTATTAGTTAAGAATTTTAGTGGAACTCTATATTTAGCTTAATGAACAACAAATAAAACCATGA
Organism: Ellobius talpinus; assembly: GCA_001685095.1. Classification (NCBI taxonomy): domain Eukaryota; kingdom Metazoa; phylum Chordata; class Mammalia; order Rodentia; family Cricetidae; genus Ellobius; species Ellobius talpinus. Next base: position 2,084 of record LOJH01034807.1, read on the forward strand.
TAACATATAACATTCTATATCCTTGGACTAGCCCATAATTTAAAAATAACAAGACAGCTACGTTCACTGATGAAAATCAATATCCCAAAGCAGGAGAGTGGCCTTTCTAATTTAAGCCCTGTTCCATGTGGCTGCTTGGGATGTTCTAACTCTAAAAGTGTGCAGCTACATACCGGCTAATCTTGTTACTTGAAGCTTTTGTCAGGTACAAACCAATAAAATTGTTAGGATACTAAAAATATTAGCCACTATTCCAGGTCTCACTGTGCCATGGTGCACAGAAGACTAAAATGAATAATATAATTGAGTCTTCGCTGTTTACTGATAAACCATACTGGATTTCTCCATATTTGAAATATGAGGACTTTGGGTGGGTCTGTGACTTTGGGGTCAAGGATGTTGAAAAGATAATTCATTCTCACTGGTCTTCCGAAATCCAACAGGCATGATTTCACACAATGTGGCAGTACTTGAACCCCCATTCCAGTATTACTGATTAATGTATAAGGGTTGTGCAGTTTAAAATCATGCTTTATTCTGCCTGAAGCTTCTTGGACCCTGGTTTAAGTAACTGGTTTTACATATAAATTGGTTCAAACTTGGCAAAAATCAAGAATATTTAACAGGGCACAGATGGTGAAACAGAAAGCAATATCCAGAGCTTTGGGGGACACAAGTGCTCTCTAACCCTGCACCAGCTGTTTTAGCTCAAGTGTGAATAAAGAACTTGTAAGAATCAATGAAAATGTCTTATCTTGTGCCTAAGTATTGCCTACCCAACCAAAGTGACACCAAAAGCGAAAACCACCATATGGTTGTGTTTTAGAGGAAAATAGGCTGCAGCTTGACACTGAAGATTAAGACTGCTGGAACAGTTCTGATGATGTTATGCATATCACAGACTCCTAAACATCATCTACTATGAAAATGTACTCAGTCTAGCCACGATGCATGTCTTCTAGATGTCTGTTTCAACTGTGCAAGAAAAAACAAACAAACAAACAAACAAACAAATAAACAAATAGAACAGTCATTTTCTAAAGCCAGAGGACAGTGGAGGAGATGTCCTAGTTTTCGTTCAGAGCTATTTGAAGCCCTGATAAAAGATACTTCATGTATAATCAGCTGATGCCAAACACACCGAACAGTGGATGCTTTCTGAAACTTCTGGTGTTTTGCATTCTTTTTCTGCTTTCCGGGACACATTACTGATGACAGCTATTTGCCATTAACTTCTGAAACCTGGACCTTCTCACACAGTTAAAAGCCTCCTGCAACAGCTTTTAGTTTCTAGAAGTGAAATAAAGTGAATCAGTCATTTTAGTGTAACTCTATACTAACATCTCAAGATTTTTATGTTACAAACAGAATATGGTTTTAGCCAAAGATATCAAGACTCTAAATTTATCAAGAATTTTATATAAATGAAATTTTACTCACAAATAAGCACATGTAAAAAATTATACAAGCCTGTGAAATGGCTCCATGGGTAAAGGCACTGGTATAACAGTCCCACCAAGTGAGAGTTCCATGCTTAGATCCCAGAAGGTGACAGGAGATAACCAACTCTTAGAAGTTATCCTCAAACCTCCAAAAATACTCTTTGCTACATATGTGTTGTACATTCACACTCACTGAATAAATAGGTAAACCAAGAAAAAATTGATTAAATAAGTGGTAAAAGAAGCATTTAATAGGGCATGGAAAACACTCTACAGACCTGCCTTTAGCATTTTTAAAAATGATGTAAATACGTGAGATACAGAGATAAACTATTTGAATAAAAAACTAGAAACAGTTTAAGAACTGAAGTGTTTTTAAATTACCTACTTGACATTGTGCTTGCCTGTGTACAGTGATTTGTCATGATTGTACACATGTATTAGCCTTTTATTTTGGTGCTATGATGATTTTTTTTGGTTTTTCTAAACAGGGTTTCACAATAGTCCTAACTATCCTAGAACTAGCTCCATAGATAACACTGGACTAGAACTCACATGTGAGTTCTTCCTGCCTCTGCTTCCCAAGTGCTGGGATTAAAGGTGTGTGCTATGACTGCTTGTCTAGTAATTTCTTTTGTCTTTTTGTCTGAATTTAGAATCATCAAATAAATATATCTCTGTGTTCATGACGGTGTTTTTATAAAGATTTAATGGACAGAGAAGATTCATCCTGAGGGTTGGTGGTAAAAATCCATTATTGAGTTCCTAAACTGCAAAATAAATAAATAAATAGATAGATGATAGATAGATAGATAAATAAACTGAGCATTAGCATTCAACTTTCTATGCTTCTGTTGGCAAACAAAACAATCAGCATCACAGACAATCTGCTCTTATCTCACCACTGTGATGGACAATGCCGTCAAGTTATTTTCAAAAACAAAGCCTCACTTCTGTTAGTTGCTTTCCTTCATTATTTTGTGTCAGAACTAATAAAAGTAACTAATGCAGGTGTATTTAAGAAAAAATAGCTTAACATAAATCATTACCCTTCTCCAAATTTTTGCTTTATTTTTATAATAAATAAATTTCAAGTTTATTTCCTTTTTTGTTTTCTATTTAATTTTTATTAATTTATTCATTTATTTTATATGCCTGCCATAATGTCCCCTCCCTCCTCTCCTCATATTAACTTACCTCTCCCCTCTCTTTCCATCCACTCCTCCTCTTTTTTGTTAAAAATCAGTCAGGCCTCCCATGGATATTAAAAAAGCATGACATACCACTTGAAGTAGGATTAAGCTCTATCTACCCTTTGTATTAAGGCTTGGTAAGACAACCCAGTATAAGGAATAGGTTTCTAAAAGCCAGCCAAAGCATTAGAGACAGCTCCAGTTCCCATGGTTAAAATTCCCACAAGTAGGTGAGCTATACATCTGTCATAATTATGTAGAGGGCCTAGGTTGTTCTCCTTAGGTGTTAGTCCAATGTTGTGAGCTCCTATGAGTCCAGGTTATTTGCACCTGTAGGATCCGTTGGGATGACCTTGCCCCTCTACCTGTCCTGATCCTACAATCCTTCCTTGCTGCTCTCTTCAACAAAATTCCCTGAATTCGGCCCAGTGGTTGGCTCTGTATCTTTACATCTGCTTCCATCAGTTACTGGACAAAGATTCTCTGATGAAAATTAGGTAGTCACCAATCTGATTCCAGGAGATGTCCAGTGCACTGTACCTATCCACTATGGTTAGGAGTCTTGGCTGTGGTCATTCCTGTAGATTCATGGAAGCTTCCCGTGTATCAGGTTTCTACTTGATCCAAAATGCTCACCTCCCAATCAAGAAATCTCTTCCCTAACACTGCCCTTCTACCATACCTACAGCCTGATCCCTCATGTTCCCCTCACCACCTCAGTTTCCCCAGAAGATTTGTTCTATTTGTTTCTGTTTTCTCTTCAATGCATTCCTATTTGGGCACTCCTTGTTACCTAGCTATCCTCTCTGGGACTGAGGATTATAGCTTGATTCAATATTAAAATAACATTTTAAAGATGTTAACTATTTAGATACGAAGTTAAGGTACAAACAGGTACAATCAAGACATTTTGTTTCCAATACCCTCCTGTTGGATCCTCCTCAATGTTTGACTATTAACCAGTCTAGCAAGAGGTGTGAGGAAGACTAATAGGCAGGACCATCTTGAGTCTGTGTGATGGGAAAGGGGTTAGGGACAAGGGTATGTTATTTCACATGGCTCCTGAGCCAAAATCCTTGGACTAAAGGTGAATGGTGAGAATTAGTCCTCCCAAGGGAGGGAGAAGGAAGACATCTACTCTTACTATCACAGGTAAAAACTTAAGTATCATCCTGCTTCTGTGGCTTCCAAGCCTTGCTGACTACCATGTACCCCTGGCATCAAATTTTTCTGATACCTGATGCTGGCAGGGTTCCTGGTCTGAGAGCATCTTCAGGGACACCAGGAGTTCTGCCTTGAGAGCAGGTACAGAACTTTCCTTCTTAGAATTGCATTACTCTTTAGAGGACATTTAAAAATATTTATTTGTAGGCTGGGCAATGGGCACACTATAACCCTTTCAATCAAGAGGTAGAGACAGGCCAATCTCTGTAAGCTCAAAGCCAACCCAGTCTTCAGAGTGAGTTGCAGAACAGGCTCCAAAGCTACACAAAGAAACCCTATCTTGAAATATATATATATATATTTAAATTTATATATTTTATATTTATTTTTATATATTATATAGTTTATATATACTTATATATTTTATTTTCACATTATTATTTATAACTCTTATATGTAATATATATGTGATTAATAGCAAGATACCATTACACTCAATTTACTTTTACATGCTCGTCAGTTCTCTCTTACACAATGTATAGACTCCAAATGAAAGGTAGTAAGTACAGTCAAATAAGATTTGAAGTTTTAGTTAATTTGCAAATATAAAGACTGCAGAAGGAAGTCCACAGAGCCTCTAGTTCTTGCTATGCATTCATTCCATTTCTTAACAGTTCAAGTGGGGCATGTTTACTTCATGTTAGGTTTATATATGGTAATCTAAGTACTATGACCTCTGTCACAATATAGTTAATGGGAACATATTTTTTTCACTCTAAAGAATGTCATGGTGTTATTTGTATTGGTAATATTCTTTATTTCATAAGTATTCTTGCTTAATATAACACTGACTGTATATGAAGGAGTGGGAAATCAAAACAAAAATAATGAGGAAACATTATTATTGACAAAGCTTTTAGATATTTTAAGGGATGATAAAGTGAGCTGTGACTATCATGACTACATAACTACAAGATCCAACAAAGTCAAATATGTAAGGGCTTTTCTGTGGACAACAGAAAAAATTGTATCTCATTCCTAGACAATCCACCTCACTCAGTTCCTGTGAGATAAAAGCAGACAAGCATTATCTTACAGTTCTATTATGTGGTGAATCTAAATGTAATGATGAAAAAGGACTCTCCTAGCAGAGTTTCAATAAATACAGCTATATTTTATAGAGATATGGTGAATAAAATGTCTTGAAATTCATATTCGGAAGAAATGAACAGATAAGTAGTATATTTCCCTGTGAGGGACATGTCTAAAGAACAGGTACATATCTTAAGAACTTTATTTTTCTTTTTAATAGCCCATAAGTGACCAATCATTATAGAACAATTACTTGAAATTAAATAGATCAAATGATGGCTATAACATATGGTTAAGCAGTCTTTGGCTTGAGCACCATATGCCTGGTTAAATGGGTGAAATTTAAATTGATGATAGTGTGAAAGACAGAAAAGAGACAATTTATGAACAAGGAGCATAGGTTACCTCTTGCCGGTTTTAGCTTCCAGAGTGACACCAAGCGTATCTCTTGGACACTGCTTTGAATGGGGATGACTAAATCTGAGAATCTTCCCATCAGCTACTGCTTTTCAGAAGGAAATCTCTTTGACAGCATTCTCAGCTCAAATTCAAAATCTCTCCTTTCAAATAAATTCTTTTTTTTTACAAGCTCATGCCTTTCATTCATGGGGCCTTGGCCTGGCAGGATTTTTCTTGCTGCCCCTGTGTAGAGCGCAGTGATTCTCTTTAGCCATGCTAAATAAAACTCCTCAACTATTGTAGTTAGGTTTTTGGTACATCTCTTGTGTGCATTAAACATGCAGATAACTTTTTCTTCCCCCTTTTATACTTTCTACAGTCTCTAGTTGTAGACTTGAATGTACTTTTTTATATCTTTTTTCTCTACTTACTTCTCTCTGTCTCTATCATACTGAACCTGGATAGGAGGAGATATCAGTAACAATGTCATGTACTCAGTGCTGTCATATTTGGCAATTATTTTTGAATAATGGTTTTGCTATTAACTTTGGAATTCATCCACACTGGAGTCCTCATGACATAGACAGAAAGAAGCCAGAATCCTTAGCAGAAAATAATCGCAATAGCCTCTACCCAATTTCCCAGAAGAAACACCCCGTACATTGCCCAGAACCTCACAAAAAAAAAGTTGTCTACATATTCTACTGTTTCACTCTTTTGAGTCAAGATCAGAAAGACTTACCTAGGTATAATCACAATGTCTTTCACAATTATGAAATTAATTTTCAATGTAAGTTGCTTTTCTCATTGCTACGAAATGTCTATGAAGAAACATCTTAAAGTATGACTGATTTGTTCTGAATAAACCTTTCAGTCTATTTAGCAGGGCAGGTATACTGGCAAGAGTGTGAGCCTACTGGGAACAATGTATCTGACAACAGCTGTGACAGGAAGCAGAGAGAGATGAAGGTTGGTGCGCCACTCATTTTCTCAGTTTCAATCCATCCAGGACTCTACCTCATTTTTATGGCATTACACATATTCTGCATGTCTTCCCTCTTCTGTTACAACTTTCTGGAGACAACTTCATAAATGAACACTGATGTGTGACCCCAAGATGTTTATAATTTCAGTTAAGTGAAGAGAGCAATGAAGATTGATCACTTAACCTTGAATTCTTAAAATGCAGTGCATCACCAAAAACATCCATACTGAAAGAGCAATAAAATACTAGAACTTCCATTTTTGAAAAATGGTCTCAAATAGATGTTCTGTCTCTGGGTTGTTGTAAATTCACTGAGTACTCCAAGCAGATGTATGTTTTCAATACAAATGACCAAACTCTTAGGAAACATAGAAATAGAGGTAGCTTCACCTTCTCAGTTACTTCAATCAAACTTTCCAGTTTGGGTTTTAAATGAGATAAACGATCACTTTTAAGGAACACAATAGCCAGATGCATGTATATAGAGAGAGAGAGAGAGAGAGAGAGAGAGAGAGAGGGAGGGAGCTGGTTTTGGAGTTGAACAATGACTCTGTCATTCTCTATATCCAAGCATGTTGTTAAAAGAAATATTCAGAGTTTCTGTCTCATGTTAAGAGCCATATGATATGGGACAGAAGAAAAAAGAATTTAGAAAAATATCTACTTTTTTCAGCTGCAGGATTCGGTTGCTGTTCTCCATTCCAGCAGAGGATTCTGATTTGTGAGTCTACCCCTAAATAAATAACAATCTCTTATTCTCATTTCTGAGCTAGTGTGGGATTTCTTTTAAGTGTTCTTCTTCAGATATTTATCAGCTGGAGGAGGAGTTATCTGGTAGAGTTTTTGGTGTCTCACACACACACACACACATATATACTATCATATCATCTACAAATAATGAAAGTTCGACTTCTTTCTTTCCAGTTTTTTAATTCCCTTAACTTTATTTTGTTGTCTTATTGCTATAGCCAAAACTTTAAGAATGTTGAAGAAATATGGAGATAGTGGACAGCCTTGTCTTTTTCCATTTAATTTGATGTTGGCTGTCATCTTGCTATATATTGCTTTTAATATATTTAGATATGCTCCTTGTATCCCTGATCTCGCCAAGAAGGGGTTTTGATTTTTGTCAAATGCTTTTTCAGCATCTAATGAATGATCATATAGTTTTGTTCTTTCAGATTATTTATATGATGGATTACATTAATAGACTTTTATATGTTAAGCCAGCCCTGCATCTCTGGGATGAAGACAACTTGATCATGGTGGTTGATTTTTTTTGATGCTTTCTTAGATTGTGTTTCCTAGTATTTTATTGAGTATTTTTGCCTCCATGTTCATGGGTGAGATTGGTCTGTAATTCTCTTTCTTGATTGGGTTTTTGTGTGGTTTTGATATCAGGGTAGCTGTAGACTCATAAAAAGATTTTGGCAATGTCCCTTCTGTTTCTATTATGTGGAATACTTTGAGGAGTAAAAGTATTAGTTCTTGGAAGTTCTGGTAGAATTCTGCCCTAAAACCATCCATCCCTGGGCTTTTTTTTGGTAGGAAGGTTTTTGATGACAGGACCTATATCCTTGCAGCTTATAGGTATATTTAAATTGCTCACCTGGTCTTGCTTTAATTTTGGTATATGTTATCTATCTAGAAAAATGTCCATTTCTTTTGCGTTTTCCAATTTTGTGGAGTACAGGTTTTTGTAGTAAGACCGTATGATTCTCTGAATTTCCTCAGTGTCTGTTGTTATGTTCCCATCTTCTTTTCTGATTTTGTTAATTTGGATTTTCTTTTGATTAGTTTGGATAAGGGTTTGTCTCTCTTGTTGATTTTCTCAAATAACCAGCTCTTTGTTTCATTAATTCTTTGTATTGTTTTCTTGGTTTCTATTTTGTTGATTTCAGCCCTCAATTTGATTATTTCCTGCCTCCTATTCTTCCTGGGTGAGTCTGATTCTTTTTGTTCTAGAGCTTTCTGGTATGTTGTGAAGTCACTAGTGTGAGCTTTCTCCACTTCCTTTTTGTGGACACTTAGTGCTATGAACTTTCCTTTTAGCACTGCTTTCATAGTGTCTTATAGGTTTGGATAAGTTGTGCCTTCATTTCCATTGAATCCTAGGAAGTCTTTAATTTCATTCTTTCTTCCTTGACCCAGGGGTGGTTCAGTAGTTCACTGTTCAATTTCCATAAGTTTGTAGGCTTTCTGAGAGTAGTATTTGTGTTAAATTCTAACTTTAATCTGTGGTGATCCAATAATACATAGGGGGTTACTCCATTTTTTTGTATCTATGGAGGTTTGCTTTATTACTGAGTATGTGATCAATTTTAGAGAAGGTTCCCCGAGATGCTGAGAAGAAAGTATATTATTTTATCTTTGGGTAGAATGTTCTCTAGATATCTATTAAGTTCATTTGATCCATGACATCTGTTAGTTTTCTTATTTCTCTGTTAAGTTTTTGTCTGGTTTACTTCTTCATTGTGGAGAGTGGAGTGTTGAAGTCCTCTACTATTATGTGTGGGGTTTGATGCACAATTTAACTTTTAGTAATGTTTCTTTAACATATGTAGGTGCATATATTTGGGGCATAGATGTTCATGATTGAGACTTCATCTTGATGGATTGTTCCTGTTATGAGTATAAAGTGTCCTTCTCCATCTCTTCTGATTGATTTTAGTTTGAAATCTATTTTGTTATATATTAGAATAGCTACACCCACTTGTTTTTTATGTCTCTTTGATTGGAAAACTTTTTCCCAACCCTTTCCTCTGAGGTGTCTGTCTTTGAAGTTGAGGTGTATTTCTTGTATAAAGCAGAAGGTTGGATCCTGTTTTTGTATCCATTCTCTTAGC
>LOJH01034809.1:0-15927 GCA_001685095.1 Ellobius talpinus
CTTTTCAGGGCAAACAAAGCTCAAGGTCAGCCTGCCAGCAAAGCTTATGGCCCAAGGTGTCCTGAGTCCTTGTCTGCCTGTGAGCTCTAAAATAAACTTATAAATGCGTCTTAGAGCTTAAGCAGCTAAGGAAGGACCAGCTGTGGTGCAAAGTGAACCTGGACAAGGATATTTCTCCTTTATGTAAAAGCCAGTCACAGTCACTGGGATGGAGTTGGTTCTGCCTCATAGAGTTACCTAGGGACCCAGGTTCTTCCAGCTCCTGACTCAGGGAAGGAGACAGAAGAACACAGTAGGAATGCCTTTCTGGGCCAAGCCTGGACAGAGAGCACCTGACCTCTGGCTACTGGCCATGAAATCATGTGGCTCTACCTAGCTGAGCAGGCCACTGCTTCCCACCAACAAATCGACACGTCAGAGGGGAGGCAAGATGGATGGTGATCAGTCAGACTTCTGTGCCATGCTGCTTAATGTGCCAGGAGAAAACAAACCTTGATGCCAAAGACAAATGGTGGCCTCGTGGAGAGCTAACTGCAACACCTGACTAGGACAGAAATCAGCCCAGAAAGCCAATGGTGCTTTCTGGCCCTTCTACACACACCTTGGGCATCACTCCGTCATAGGATATTGGGGCTGGACCAAGCTGTGGGGTTCCCCTAGATCTGAGTCTTCATTTTGTACATCAGGAGAATGTAGTTAGCCATGTGAGGAGACAAGACTGAAGTAAGTCTAGGATGTGGCTCAGTCGGCAGAGTGCTTGCCTAGCATGGATGAAGCCCTGTGCTCAATTCTTAGCACCAGGTGAAAAAAAACCCACAAATGTGATGACACATGATTATAATCCCTGCACATGGGAGGTAGATGCAGGAGGATCAGAAGCTAAAGGTCATCTTTAGCTATATGAAGAATTCAAGGTCAGGCTCGCTTGTCTGAGATCCTATCTCCAAACGCCAAAACACTACCGCTGCCACCAGCAACACCAGCATCAGCACCACCACCACCTCCACCACCACCACCACCACCACCATCATCTCCACCACCACCTCTACCACCATTACCACCAACACCAACATCATCTCAAGAAAAGCATTGGCCAGGAGGGGATGGAACTCAGGTCTCCTAATGGTTTCTTACCACAGCTCATCCCTTACATATTACAGCCCAGATCATCTAAGTGTGTAACAGTTTGATTCGTTGCTTACACAAACAGGATTTGGTGCTCTTTTCTATTTACTTAAATTCTAAGAGAACAAGAACTCAAGCCTCATGTGTAGACGTCTGTAGGTACCATCTCTGCTGATCAAGACAGAGAAAACTAGAATGAAACTCAGGTTCTAACCTGTCTAGATCTTGAAAATAGCACCCCTGAGTTATCAGGTAGTATGAGTAGCAACTTTTGTTGACCTCAAATGTCCAGGAAGAATTGAGAGTAAAGAAAGGGCCACTGTAGTATCTCAGCAAGAGTGGAACTGGCAAGAGAGGAGCAGGTGAATATGCACTAGTCAACTTTACTCTTGAGTGATGCTGAGTCCGTGACCATGGCAGAGTCAACTTCACTCTCGAGTGGTGCTGAGTCCATGACCACGGCAGAGTCAACTTCACTCTTGAGTGATGCTGAGTCCGTGACCATGGGGGCACTATGGATGGGGCCAGTGGTGAGGATGGGTAGAGACAGAAGGAGCTCCTCAGTGTCTTAAATTCTGATGGCTATTAAACAGTACAGCTGCGCAATAAGCAGGGTGAGCCTTTGTCACAACTGTGAGGCCCTGCTGTGGATGGAAAAGCTTCCCAGGACCCCAATTCTGCCACTCACCTGTCTCTCTGCATCACCTGCAGCCACCTCGCCCCTCCACCATATCTGCCCAGACCGACAAGAGCACATGGTATCCCTGGATCACTGCAGTTGACTGCCAGAACTTCAACCCTGGGGGACTCCTCCCTCAAATTCCTGTCAGTCAACCTGTGTGAAATTGGGTATTAGGCAATTCTGAGAGTTGGAAGATGGGCGCCACAGCTGCACAGGGTCAGATATAAAAATGGAGATGATAATTCTCACTTCTGGGAAGATTAATAGAGAGAGAGAGCTAACAAAGTCCCTGGCACTAGAGAGAAATATTTACTCCAATCCCATAGCTGATTCTCTTCTAGCCCATCTAAACGGGCAACCACAAGTCCAAGGCCATACACAGAAATCGTCCCCCAGCAATTGTCCTCTAGACCCAGCCTTACTCTCTAGATGCTCTGGGCCTACAACGTGGGGTGGCATCTCTATAGGGGACCTCAGCAGACATCCATTTCTCTCCAAACTTTTCTTGGTTAGGACTACCAAGGAAGGAGACTACAGTGGCCCCTAGCTACCAACCCTGTCCTGCCTCCCAAAGCTCTAACCAGTCAGACCCCACAGAGTGTGGCGTCTTGACTCCCACAGTGACTCTTCATTCGTCATAGGTAACTCTCCCGAGGAAAGACACAGCTCCCAGAAACACATTTCCCATGGATACAAATTTGAGCATTTAGGGCAAATCAAACATATTTACTTTTGCAATGTTGGGGGCTTGAGAAAAATCCATAATGTCTTTGGCCTCAAGCCCTTTTCCTATTAATTATTAAACCCTTGTGTGTTTCGAGGGTAATTGAATCCATGTTTCTAATTAGTTTACACTTAATTCATCAGAACAATTTTTAAAGGGCTGATGGATGTCCCAATAAGCCTCATGGGCAGTTAATGAATCTTTATTTAAGAAGAAATTGGATACCCACTAAACTGTTAGCAAAGGCTGCCTCCAGAGAGCAGGCTGGGACAAGGGCTGGGGATGGAGGCACTGGGGCCATGTTTTCTCTCTACACCATTTGACTTTTCTGTAATGATGGGTACTAATTGCCCTTACTATTTGAAGGAAATTGCTTCAAAAGAAGTGAGGTGGAGTTTCTTTTCTTTAAAGAAATGAAATGTGTGTCATGGATCCAATGGAATGGTCAAAATCTCTGGTGGAAATGGCTGGTTTGAGGCTCTGGAGACCACAGTCCACTTATTCCCTGGCCTCTTGGCAGTGCAGAGTCCTGAGAAACTGAACCTTGCCACTGTGTATTGTTGGCTAACAGGTGACATGAATAACACCAGTTGAAAACTGTCCTGTGTGCCCCTGATTCTCTGAGGACATAATGCAATGCCAAGCTCCCCATAATGCGTGCAAAAGCCCCTGGTGATCTGGTCCCCTCTCTCCAGCCACAATGAAGCAGCCCGCTGTCAGTCATTCTGCATGCATCTTGTCTCTCTTGCTTTTGCCTGAACCTATCATCACAGCTTACCTTCCCCACGTCTCCCTCTGCACTCTTCCTCCAGAAAGCATTTGTTCATTCATTTGCTCGGTAGATATCTGTCGAGCACCTCTTATACATTATGCTCTGGGGTAGACCCTGGAGCTACAGTGGAGGGAAAAGAAAGGGATCTGGAACCACAGAGCTTATAGTACTGTGAGGTAGACAAACACCACACACATATATAATCTGGAAAGATGGATGCACGGTCACCTGAGTGGGTATCCCCCCAGGTCAGGAGGAAGTGTACACCAACAAGAATCTGTTATGGTGTAACTGTGAAACGTCTTCCATGGTCCCATATATTCAGACTCTTGTTGTGGAATATTCCTTTATACTGTATGATGATATATCACTGTGATTGGTTTAATAAGCTAAAAAGGTCTATAGTTAGGCAGGATTTTCAGGGCAGAGAAAATGTTGGTAAGAAGGACAGAGAAGACAGACAGACATGGAACAAGTCAGACCCACAGAATGGGATCGAGGCAAAAGCCATGTGGTTGAGCATAGATCAATAAAAATATGGGTTAATTTAAATTATAAGATCGAGTTTGGAATGAGCTTAAGCTATAAGCTAAGCTTTCATAATTAATAAGAAATCTTCGTGTGGTTATTTGGGAACTGGCTGGTGGGATGGAAAAATTCACCTGCAGGGTCTGGCTGTAAGCTAATGAGCTTTTGGGAAGCCCCCGGATCTTGACGAGTCAAATGTTCACCCTAGTCTCATGTTCTAAGGGTGTGGCCACAAGCTAATGGACTTTGGGGAAGTGATTGGACATCGAGCAGCTGGGCCTGATAAACACATGAAACAACTGATAGAGTCATAGTATGCTGGCATTTTTAGGAGGTGGGTCCTAGGAAGTAGCTCATTGGGCATACATCCTCTATTGTATACCTTGCCCTAGCCTCTTCCTGTGCTCCCCTTCTGCTGCTTCCTAGCCACTACGATGTGGCTTACTCCACTCCACCACACTCTTCCCGCTATGACAGACTAATACCTCCAAAGCCCTGAGCCAAGATAAACCATGCAACCTTTTAAGTTGTGTGTGTCCAGCCTTCTGTTGCAGCAACAAGGCAAGCAGAGACTCCAGACTCCCTGGCTGAGGACATGACAGTTGAGTGGGGATGTGGAAGACAAGGTAGCCAAGCAGGGGGTTAGTTGGAAGGAGAGCATCTCAGGCCCCAAACCAGCATCCACAGATGTCCCCCACCCCCAGACCAGGACGCTTCCTAGCTCAGCTCTCAGTGTTGTCGACTGTCTGCCCGATTAGTCACCTGGCTCCCTCAAGATTCTACAAGTTCCTTGAAGGAAGACACTGTCTTGTTAACTGTTATGTTACAGTTATGTTATGCCAACACCTGGCACTCCTGGTAGGCATCCAATAAACGTCAAACCCTGACAGTGAACAGATCAGCAAATGCGTCCAGCACAGTGACAGGCACACAGTGGGTTTGCTGCATCAGGTAACCAGTGTCCTCTCTCCCTCTCCCTCCTACCAGAATATTTCTTCCTCACCCCCAGGGGGCCTCTCAGCCACCTCCTGTCCAGGAAAAGCACATTCCCAAAGGACTCCAGGGAGAGGATTAGCCAAGGACGGCCCTGTCGATGTGCAATGTGCACTATAGAATCCATTGGGAAGGTCCTAGGATGGGGGAGGGGAGAGCGTCTGCTGCAATTCATATTCATAAGGAGACAGTAAATCTGGCAAATTTGTGGATCATTACAGCTTCCAAACAGGTGTCTAACGCCAGTTGAGTAAGATTGGGAACCAGCTCCAATCGGCTGCGACTCCGTTCCACCTTAGGCTGGTGACAGAATGTCTACTGCCAGTAACCCAGCGAACGAGCCGCAGCACTTCCCATAACGGGAGCTCGAATGTCTAAATTAAGGGATGCTTAGCTGTGCTTAACTGGGGCAGTCATCACCAGCGCCCTATAAACCCTCCGCCTCACAGAGACGTGGTTTATTAGCAGAGCCTCCATAGATTATGCTAGCTTGCGCTCCATTAGCAAACTTCATTCCACATTAAACTGCAGTTCAATGGGATGTTTGCCAGCTCTGAAAGGCCATCTAATTGTACAAAAGCAGAGACGCGGGGATTGTTTCAGTAATTCATCCAGGCAGGGCTGACACTGCATTATCTGGGAGGCACTTTGTTCTTTTCTTACTAATTTCCAAACTCCTACAGGCTCCCCCCAGCCTTCAGGACCGTTCCCTACCCCATTCTCCCACCCGGATCCATTATGAGAAGAATCTGATCAGCTTCTATTGTAAATGTGATTTCAAGCAGCCAGACGCTGCCTTCTGGCACCCCGGGATGTGGCTGCTGGTGAATAGCACTGGATGAAATGTGAGATCTTGCAAGGAGATGCTCTGAGCTCCCACTGGAGAGAGGCAGGCGCGGGGAGATGAATGGTGTCTTCATAGAGCTTAAGCGGCNCGCACACAGCGCCTGGTGCCTACTGGCACCTCTCTGTCAGCGGCGCCAGGTGCAGCTGCCAAGGTGGTCTCATTGAGAAAGCTCCATTTCACAGAGGAGGCAACTGAGGCTCACGTGGGTTGATTTGTTCGCCCAAGGTCATGGACAGATAAAGAAGACGGAACACAAGACAAGTCTGAAGCTGAGGTCCTGGAACACTCGAGCGTCCCCAGGGAGGTTCAGCTGCAGAGCTACTGCATTGGCAGCCAGAGTTCTCTGCTGGGCACAGGTATCCTGCGTATCATGGGGTTTGTAGCAGCATCCTTGGCCTCACCCTGCCAGCTGCTCCTGGCATCCTGCAGACATGCAATCAAGAACGTCTAGGAGGGCCAGGATTGTAGCACAGTGCTAGAGTGCTTGCCTCACAAGCCTGAGGCCCTAGGTTCAATCCTGGGGACTGCCACCTTCACACACACACAAATTTCCAAGCGTTGTCAGAGGGCCTGATAACATCTAGATTGCCTCCAGTCAAGAACCACTGTTCTTTCTGACAACTTGGAAATTTACACTTTCATTTTCTAGGTTTTTCTGTAAATGTTGCTTTTACCCATATCTAGCAAAATTCAAACCAATATACACACGTGGTTTTATTTAATTCCCACTGCCAATCATGAGGAAATTAAGATAGGCATGATAGGCCCATTTTATAGATGGGGATACTGAGGGTAGTGTGAAAGCAGTCTACCAGGCTCTCACAAGGAAGGACCTGGAGCTCTTATGTGCTGTCTGCTTGCAGGGTGACAGCACAGTTCCCTGCATGGTTCTGACACAGCAGAATCTGGTGGGAGGCTTGACTGCCTCAAGGCGCTTAGATTCCAATGGGGGGGGTTAAAGCACAGCTCAGAACCCACCCCAGGAGTGAGCAACTGCAGAAAGGTGGGTGGTTTTGAAGGGTTGGAAGATGACTATTGATCAGGGGTTGGAGGGATACGGAGCAGAGAGGGGTGTATTAGGAATGCAGGGAGAGCGGTCACTGCAGAGTGCCTGCCTGCAATGGTGCAGGCAGTAAACAGAGCTGCAAGCGATGCAGGTGGAGGGAAACCTGCTGCAGGCCTCTTGGTGGTTCCACTCCACCATCAGCGTGGAAAAGAAAGAGGAGCATTATGGGATCTAGAACATACTGATACATTACATGCATACGTAGCACACGCACCATACCCTGCACACACATTTCACACACATACACGTTGGACAGATGTGCGACACACTTCAAACAGCTAATGCTCCTTTACATATGTACACATGACATACCTATGCATGCTACATGATCTGCATATATGTTGCATGTGTAAATTGGCCGCATTGAGTAACACACATCACACACCACCTTGATGGATGCACAATGATCAACTTCCTTGAGTACAGCGCTTTTCCCAGCATCTTCCAACAGTGCCTGCAATTTCCTGATGGAGAAGTCTGAGGGGAAGGCACAGGTGAAGTGTCAGGACAGACCCAAGGCCTTTCAGAGA
Organism: Ellobius talpinus; assembly: GCA_001685095.1. Lineage (NCBI taxonomy): Eukaryota > Metazoa > Chordata > Mammalia > Rodentia > Cricetidae > Ellobius > Ellobius talpinus. Next base: position 7,268 of record LOJH01034809.1, read on the forward strand.
CGGCTGACTCCTGAGGCCTCAGCTCTGAAGGGCAGCAAGGATGCAGAAAGCAGTTCTGGAGCATGTAGGGAGCTACATGAGAGGGCTCGCATGTGACGACCCTGGGAGGTGAGACAGTCACCTCCACTTCATAGCTAAGGCTCAGAGTAGTCAGACTTAAATGGCATCACACCATTAATAAAAGCAGAGATTGGGGGCTGGAAATAAGACTTGGGGTGGGCTAGAGTGCCTACTTCACATGTGTGAGGCCCTGGGTTCGGTCTCTAGCACTGTAAAATGCGCATGTAAATATGTGTGTATATGTGTTCACACACATACATATATACATTCATGCTCTCTCTCTCTCTCTCACACACACACACACAGAGTATAAAATCTAGGCCTATATTTCTATGAGTGTCTCACAGGAGAACTCTGCCAGAGATGACTCACCTGTTCTACTAGATGAGTGAAGAAAAATATCAGTGCACAAACATGCTTGCCAGCCATGTCCGGGCCAGATGGTAGGACACATTGTCCTGTACCCACACTTCACACATCACATCACACATACCTATTAAATGTCTGCATCCTATATTGCACACATCAAATGCATGTTCATTGTACATTGCATGCATACACGTCATATACATATCCGTGATATATGATATGCATGCATATGTAACATTCATGTACGCAATGCATGTTTTCCAGTGTACTGGAATTTACTACAGGCTCATGTGACCTGTTTTCTATCTCTGAACGAGACATCGCTGAGCCATCCTCTACTTACTCTCTTTCATCCCCTCCAAGTCCCCAGAAAGCCACTAGTAACCCTTGTGATAACTATTTCTCATAACATTAAAAATCCATCTCATCTCCTCTCTCCATTGTTCTGGTCCAGGCTACCACAGTTCTACCTGGCCTGGCAATCTCCTGAGAAGACTCCTTCCCATGAATTTCTCATATAATATCCAGATTATGCCAAAGTCCTCTGCTTAAAAACTTGTGGCTGAAGGGTATCTGCAATATATCTATAGCTAACATACTTCATGGTGGGACCCCCTGTCACCCAAAGACAAGGCTGCCACTCTCACCACTTCACAGTGTTGTGCTGGGGCTTCTGGCCAGTAATTCCAGCAAAAGAGAAAGAGGACCATCCCAACTACAAAGGCAGTAGTCAAACTGCTCTCACTCAGAGATGTACACAGAAATGGATGAAGCAGGAGAGAATTCGGTGAGGTTATGGAGCACCAATCAATACAGCGAAGTCAACTGCATTTCTCCGGATTAGCAAAACTCAAATCGGAAAAATCGATTCTATTCACAATGGCATCAAAAGAGCAAAAACCTGTTCGTTGTTCAGTCGAGATGGAGCATCAAGGCAACAATGGGACTCCACTCCGCCTGATCTCAGTCCTCGCGGAAGTGACCCCATAGTGTGAAAGAAATGCATCAACTCTGGAGACATGAAGTGACCTCGATCCCCACGCTCTACAGCACTTAGGAACTTCCTCTAGATGACACCCGCCCAGCCAGCCAGACTCCATTAAGGGAAAGGTTAGCAGGATGTTGACAGAGAGATGCCACTTAAAATATGCTTCAAGGAAGTCACTTTAACCACGCACAGAGTGAAAAGCATGGGTAAAGTAAAGAAACCTTGTTCTTGAAGACAGGGAAAGAAGGGGTGACAGCAACGGAGCTTAAAAATGGAAAGCGCTGAGCATCAGAGCTATGTCCATCATCATTTATACCCCAGAAGGTGAGCGGGCGAAACTCAGCCGCTGAAGAACACAGACCCTGTTAGGAACCCTTAAAAGCCCGGCAACGCTTAAGGGATAAGAGCTATCCCTGAAACAATGCCATAGGAATATTAAAATAGAGGATCTGGCAAAGACTGCTCCCAATAAATGCAATCCTAGAAGAAATGAAAAGGTGGCAATATTAGTATCTAAGCAAAACTAAAGGCGAAAGAAATCACTGAATAAGGAAGAGAATTTTTTTATATTGAGAAAGTAAGAAATTCACTGTGGAGATTAAATTCGAAACATATTTATCAGGAGTTGGGGAGATGGCTCAGTGGCTAAGACCATATTGATCTTACAGAGAGCCAAGTTCAGTTCTCAGCACCCATTCTAGGCAACTTACATGTGCCTATAACTCCAACTCCAGGAGATCTGATACCCTCTTCTGGCCTCCAAGGGCACCCACACTCACCTTATATGCATGTAAGCACCCATGCATGTCTATACACACACACACACACACACACACTTTAAAATAATGAATATAAGTCTCTTAAAAAAATTATTGGGCAAGAGCGATGGCTCCGTGGGTAAGAACACTTGCTGTGCAAACATGGAGACCTGAGTTTGAATTCCCAGAACCCGGCTGGGCTGGGCTGGGCATGGCTATGTAAACACACATGTAACCTCTGTGCTGTAGAGGAATGGAGACAGGAAGATCTCTGGGACTTGTTGGCTGCCATCAAGTCCCATGTTCAATGGGAGACCCAGGCTTAAATGAATGGGGCAGAGAATAGCAGAGTGAGATGCCTGATGGACTCCTCCGACCTTTCTACACGCAGGAGTACCCACACATGCATGTGTGTGCCACACATTCACATCAAAATGCGAAAATAAAAATATGCATATGTTGAAGATGCTGCAGCCAAACACATAAAGTTAAAGCTTATAGACAGCAGCAAGGACAACAGACAAGCAATGCAAATCTGAGACCAGCCTATTGCTTATCTTGATGAATATCAATTAAACAATGAATAGAAAATTAGGAAAACCCCACAAGATTAATAATGTGAATTTTCATTCATCAGTATGGAATATTTGATTTTTCCAATACTTATAGAACATTTATAAAATATGATCTTAAAAGGAAGGGGGGTGATCAACAATCCCCTAACGTTGAAAGGCATAGTCTAATCATAATGCAATAAAACTAGATCATCAGTTTTAAGAGAATAAATAAATAATGCATGAAAATTTGAGGCAAAGCCTCTGGAGTCAGGGAAAGAACAAAACTGCAATTAGAAACTCTTTCAGAAGTAACAGCTACCCATCAAAATTTACAGGATATGGTCAAAGTTGCACTTAGGGGGAAAATGCCTCTTAATGCTTTTATTATCAAACAAGAAATAATGGGACTAATTCAATTCATGAAACCCTCAAAGAGCAACGCCAGCCTCAGGTAAGTGGAAGAAAGGAATGGCTAAAGATGAAAGCAGAAATCGATATGTTAGATAATGGGGAAAGAATAAAATTGAAAGCCCCAGCACTGGAGGTTTTAAAAGACCAATAAAGCAGGAAAATGCCTGCCAAGACGGAGGGGATGGAAAGGACATGGGCACCCATGAAGAAGGAGAGGCAGGCCTAGTAGCCATGAAGGCAGGGGCACCCAGTCTTTGCCCCCTCGAAGACAATGACTGATGTCTTCGGCACACGTGAAGACAACTGACTTGTGAATAAGAAAACCAGAAAGCCAAAATGTGAAGGAGATTCAGACAGACCTGAGAGTCCCCACCTGCTAGAAGCACCACTCCACCCCTCCCAGGGTGGCACACCTGTTATCTGGGGTCACTTCTCCTGGTGTGAGCTCCCATACTGCCGAGGGGAGCTCAGAGGAAGTGGGATCCTCCCAACTCTTCCTCCTAGCTGATGCTGCGAAACTCTGGCTTCTTCCGAAATGAACTGAAAGGAGCAAAACAAAGCAACAAGGTAGGGGCACCACATAGGAGCAACCTACCAAAGGACAACTAGAGTCTGGTAACCAAAGCAGGGTGGGCTGTGCTTAGAAGGAACGTCCTCTCAAAGGCCTCAGTACCACCTGTGCCTGTGACCTGGACATTTTCCTTAGATGCCCACAAAGTACAGCTGTCACTTCCCTTTCAGTGCCCTGCCCTCCCGTTACCCTCCACGCCCCCACCTCCCCAGCTACCTTCATGCTTCTTTGCCTGCAAAGCATCCACTGAGGCAAAGCACCCACGCCAGGCTCCACATCAGCATGTGAACTCCATGGTGACAGTGGCTCGGCTCTGCTGACTGCTATGTTCCCCAGCCCTCAGGGCAGCACTAGCACAAAACAGGGAGTCACAGAATATTTGCTTAATGAATGAAAGGGGACTTTAGTCCCTTTCACGAGGTTACATTAAATATTGCCTGTATGCCATAACCTGTGCGATGTCATGGGAAGATGGATCAGCCCCATCACGCCAGGAAGAAACTGTCTCTGCTGCAGGTTTCCCAGACTCACTGGCAGGGAGCCTGCCCTGCACAAAGGGTGTGGCATATTCTAGAAACATTCTCAAGCCAGCTTAGAGGGCAAGCCTGAGATCAGCATGCTCACCCCAGACCTTCCCCCGACACACACATCCAAACTTGGCTGGTTAAACCATTAATCCCTCTGCAACCTGAGAAGTTTGGAAGCCTAGGTGAGAAGGCAGGACCAAGGTTTGTGATGGAGAGTGGCAGGTCTCCAGGCCAACAAGGAAACGTAAGCTTGTCCTGAAGCTTTCTACCCAGAAGTCTGCCATTCCTGCAGAGGGCAATTCCCTCTGCCTTCTCTCCCCTCCTCTGTGACCTCCTTGTCTTAGGAGACAACTCAACTGTCAGCCATCTCAGCCTCTCTGTGGTGTTAGCTTCCACCAGACGAGATAGCATTAAAAAGGATAAGGGCCATCCCAAAGTCTCAGCTCTAGTCCCACAAACAAGGTATCAAATGCAAGGGTGATTTTATCAAGTCTCCATGATCCTTGACCCATAATGCATGGCAGAGCCCCACCCATCATTCACAGCCTTCAGCCTCACAGCGACTTGGAGCCAGGCAAAAATACCAGCATTCCTCAGTGTGGGGAGGACATGACCGACTGACAGACAGACAGACACAGATATACTTGTGCTGGCAAAATCAATTTCAGTGAAAAGACTGGAATTTCTCTATCACCCCTTCTGTTTTCTACCCAGTTTTCCCAGGTGCCTGACATGGCCTCGTCTATCGGATTCTTCAGAAAGAAAGGAATTGAGAGACTTAAATGAAACTGAGAAGCTAGGCACAGTGGTGCCTGCAGATAAGCCCCACACTTGGGAGACTGAGGCAGGAGAATTACAAATCTGAGATACTGGGCCACAACAGCAAAACCTTATAATGAAAACAGCAGCAAGCAAAGGGAGGACCCCATCAAAAGGAAGTCAACGCCCTGCGGGAGACTTCCAGGGAGGGGAGGGGCAAAGCCCCACCCCATCCTGGGGATTTTTTTTAGGTAGTTAATGATTGCTGGAGGTAAGAAAGATGCATTTTCTGCAGTGATATGGGCATTGGTAAGCTGTCTATGCTCCTGTAAATAAGGCCTCACCCATGCCCTGGTAAGTAACCCTAATCTACGTCTTTGGTTCACACATAAAAATCAGACCATGAAAGATATGAAAGGAGAAGGGGAACTGATTGGAAGATGTGAATGGGTCAGTGGGAGTAGGGGAGGCGCAAAAGAGTGGCTATACTCAAAATACATTCTATACATTAATATTTGTAATTGCTATATACTAATAGAAACTTAAATAGTAAAGCAGAGGTCCTCTCTTCTCCCAGCTTGGCTGGGGGCCCAGCCGCCTGCAACAGGGAGTGGGGAGAACGTACCTTGTACGAAGGTTTTCTGCCTGGGGAGGGCCATCAAACACTGACAGGACATCGAAGTCCTCTTCCAGGGCAAAGGACTGGAACACGAGCTGGATCCGGTGCTGGTCCTGCGCAGTGATGGTCCATGTGCAGTTGGCATAATTGGGGTAGCCATAAGGGAACCCTGGGCTCTCCACTGTCCCATTGGGACCTTGCAGTTGGAATGTGCAGTTCTGGCCTGGAAGAGAAAAAGGAAGCAGTTCAGTGTGGCCAGAAGAACTCCAAGAAGTTCCCAAGAGGTGGAAGTACTATCAAAGAGAACCATCAGTCACTTTTCCGAGCGCTTCCTATGGGCTGCCCTGGGCTTGACAGCCAGGGAAGGAAGATGGGTAGCAGCCTGTTGGGGAGGGTGGTGCGTTGTGTTCAGTGATATTAAAGCCAGGGAACTATCTCCAACCTCCTCTGCTGCCTGAAGCTTCCCTGTTCCCGGGCCTCACTCCCACCTTCCCTAGAAAACACAAGCCACTAATGCATCTGCCCCATGCTACCTGCTTCCTCCTCCACCCAAATGGGACTGTTGGAGTTACTTACTTTCTAGCCCTTTAAGAACATTTCTCGGGCACACCCTGTTGTCCCTTCTCCACTGGGGGCGCTTCCAGTTTCAAATGTGCTTCAGACTCATCTTTCATAAACACAGCTCCATGCCACTCCTCCAGCAGCCGGTCTCTCTCCTCCCACCCACAGTTAATTAGAACCACAGTAGGTCACCTCATCCTTGGCCATGCCCATCAGGTCTGCCTTACTGTCCTACATGTCTACCTGAGAGCAGGTACAGTGAGGTCCCAGACCAGATAGGCTGGGGATATGCAACCCAGCTTCCCGCTAACAGGTCTCTCTGAGCCATTCACGCTACTGCTGAAGCTCAGCCTTCACTCTGCTTCCCAGCCACAGATCTGGCTCCAGCAGAGCTTCCAATGGACGATAAGCGGGAGGGTAGGAGGGGCTGGCGAGGTGGCATTTCTCCTTGGTTCTCCAGTACCATTGGTGCTGATGCTAGGGGAGGACCTCCCTAGAAACAGCCAGTATGTGGGTTCCTCCTGTACCACTGTACCCTCTCCTCTGAATGCTTTGCTTCCTTTCCGGGCTCCATGCTGGAGCCTCTTGTCTCCGTCTAGCCCAGAGGACATCCCATTCATGCACTGATGACGGACACTGCACAGTGCAAGCCAGCTACCATTCCTGGGCCCCCAGGTCTGATGACTGCTTTGATACACATCCACTCTTCCTTTGGCTGCTGCTCACTCACTTAGGGGATGGGATGGTATCCCCATCACGATGTCTAAATGAGACTGGAAGTGACACCTTCCTCTCTTCACAGCCCATGGCCAGTGTCTCTGTCTACATCAAGCTCTTCCTTAGACTCCCAACTACTCATTCATGTACGCTGGTCCTTACCAATCTTTTCTCTTTTCAGCTAGGACCGGGTCATCCTCATCACCACTGCTTCCAACATCCAGGGGCTCCTCATTGCTTTTCAACAAGGAAAGAAAACTAATATCCACAGTGTGTGTGTGTGTGTGTGTGTGTGTGTGTGTGTGTGTGTNNNGTGTGTGTGTGTGTGTGTGTGTGTGTGTGTGTGTGTGTCTGTGTCTGTGTGTGAGGGGAGGTCTCCACATGGTTTGGCGCTTCGAAAGCTCTCCCTTCCTACACTCCAGCTTCTGGGCCGAAGCCCCACCTTCCTCAGGCCTGTGTCCACAGCCCCAGGCTTAGCAGTGTGCTGAGTCCAAGCTACCTTCCCCTCTGTCTGCCAGCACTTGGCTCAACATCACACTTCCACGCTTCCACATGAATGTGGGAGGCAGTAAGCAGAAGAGCAGGAACCATGTGGGTTGAAATTTCTAAATCCTGCAGTCTCAGTAGCAGGCAGGCACACAGTCAGCTTTCAATCAGGAAGGCTCTGTCTAGACAATTTAAGAGCTCTGCCTTTAGTGACTTAATGTTCACAACAGCCACACATTTGGACACTGTTAATATCTTCACTTATGAAGGCAGAATTAGAGCAGAGGGGAGTTAAAGAACAAGGCCAGTTAGGCAGTGGTGGCACACACCTTTAATCCCAGCACTCGGGAGGCAGAGGCAGGCANGGTCTATAAGAGCTAGTTCCAGGACAGGCTCCAAAGCTACAGAAAAACCTTGTCTCAGAGGGAAAAAAAAGGCCACAGCTACTCAGTATTGGGACGTCATGTAGGCAAGACACTTCCTTTATGATTGTGTTGATAAGTTGACTCAACACTGATTTTTAAAAGCCACTTTAGGGATTAACTGACAAAGGACACTTAATCTCTAAAATGACCTTAATATTAAGAAATATCTTAATACAAAGTATTCCATTAAGGGGGGAGTTAAGAGCTTGTGAACAAATGCTAACGAGGCATTTAAAAAAATTAGACATGTAACTCTGATTAAAATAAGCATTCAGAACAAGGAAGAACACTGCCTTTCCATTCAGCAGCCGTTGACACTGTACTTCAGATGAAACATCTGACAGGAATCAAAAACGCAACAGAGATGTCAGCATCCTCCCTTGGACCACGTGCCTGACTGGAAGAGCTCAGTGTGCAGCACTAGAGAAAGAGATGAGAAGGGAGGATGCAAAGAGATAATGGGCAGACGGTAGGCTCATATGCCTGGGAAGCCCAGAGAATCGATTACAAAGCTATTAGAACGAAGAGAAATTTCAGCAAAGTAGCCCAATGCAAACTATGCAAAAATCAATAAGGTTCGTACATGTCAGTCACAGATGAAAGCAGGAGGCTAAACTTCCTTTCAAGGCAACTGCAGAGTGCATAGTATACACAGAAAGGAACCTAGTGAGAAACGTGGAGGCAGATTCCTGGGTGTAGCATATGCTACTGAGCTCACCCCAGATGAGTGAAGGCCCGAGTTCTACCCTCACCGTCATAAAACAAAGGGAGAGAGGGAGAGAGGGAGAGAAGGTCAAAGTAAGGGATGGATAGAGGAAGGAAGGGAAAAAGAAGTGGAGGGAGATGGGAGGG
>LOJH01034813.1:0-15926 GCA_001685095.1 Ellobius talpinus
ATTAACCAATGAAAGTAACACATAGACAGATGACCCTCCTACATCAAGCTTGAATACCACATATTGCATAATTAGATATATGTTTTACGTAAAAAAGTGGGAATTGTAAAAATGAGTGACAAACTTTAAATATTCCCTTAACTGAAACAAAAAGACTGAAAACTAGATTACTGGAGTAAAAGAGACTATTTGGAGTATAGATTCATGGAAAGAAGTCTTTCCATGTTCTCTCCATGATAGCTTAGCACTTATTATATACGCTGAACATTTCATCTTACTATTAAAATCCAGAGTTTTTCCTTAGTTCTGAATTTACACACTACAAGGAGAGATGTAGGCAGTATTTACAAAACATTTTTGTTAAGCAACCTGTAGATAAATTGCTACTACAAGCTGTAGTTATTAATAAAGTAGTTATTAATATCTAGGTTTTTCTAGGGACAGAATCATTAAATGAAATTTACATGGCAAGTTAATCTACATTGTATTTTTTGCAATTTTTTCTTCACATTAGGGTTTCATTAGTATGCACCATTTGATTCAAATGGTCCTGGGAACTCCCTGTGGTTATAATACATATGAAATTGTGCTAAGTCTTTTGCTTTTAATGGGGGAGAGAGAATATGGAAATCAATAAAATCCTGAAGATTCTGTACTCTTGGGATGACAGAAAAAGTGGAAATACTTCAGTGCAAGTTCAGTTTAGACAACAATTTGGTTCTCATTAGGAAGACTTAGCAATACCCATGAATATCAAAACTAAGTCATGTGGGATTAATTAGTTTGAAATATTTGGCATGGATATTGTACCTTATTTAAGGCTTAGGTGGGTGCTTGGGAAAATCATTTTTATGCTACTTATATTAAGTTCCTAATCATTCCATTAACATTTGTTGAGTATCAGCCCTTGAGCAGCTGCAATCACACCTGCTTTTCGAAATTTTATTTAGTGCTCCCGTGTTTTTTTTAAATAAGCATCACAGACTCACAGAGAGAATGTGCAAAGCCCAGTCCACCTGTGAAGCATTATTATTGTGACCTCACAATGCGTAGTGTGTTGTGTTTCTTACTCACACCTGGAATTTTTCTTTAGCAGGGTTTTTATAATGTACCTTTGTGATTTTAGCCTCCCTGAAGTCCTGATGTCAGAGAATCACATTTCCATTCGTTGTCAGTCTGAAGTAGGCAAATCTTATCTTAGGCTGGGAGTCCTATGGGACCCAAGAGTAGGAATGGAAGAGTCCCCAGCTTTGAGATGCCTCAAGCCTCCTCAGGGCCAACCCTGCAATGGGACCCTATGCTGCTTAACTGCTGTGAAGATGTGAAAGGCCAGCATCAGTTCTGTCGTCTGACTAAATCATGGTTTTGTACATACTAATTGGTATGATAACTTTGTGATAAACAACCACCTCTGAGTTGTATATGCATAAAAAATGAACTCTGCCAAGGAGCAAACTGCTTACTTTGCAACCATCTGCAAGGCGCTCAGTTCTCTGAGACTCTGCCCTCACCTGCCAGAAGAAGATAATGATGCCTGCCTTCTCCACCTTTCTTGAGCTATGATCCAGCTAATTAATTAGGCAGGTATAGATTGAAGCTTATTGGGTGCCTAATTCAGTGGCAAATAGCAAGGTCATGGGCATGAATAAAACATGCCCCTTATTCTGTGAGTAGGCTCACAGTTCATCAGGGAAGACAAACAGGTCAGTGACTAATGGCACCAGAGGATGGAGGCACTATGACAAAGATACAGCATATGTGTGATGGGAGGCCTAAGGGACGGAATAATTAATGCTTCCATTAGTGGGATGTAGTTTTAGTATTCTTTTGAGGAATGAGCAGATGTTTGTCATTGAAAGGGGCTGAAGGACACAGAGCATCAGTGTAGACAAAGTCATATGGAACCACACAAGAGTGATGTGTGCTTTTCATAAGACATAAAATGCCCTATCATCTGCAAAGCAGCCTGAACCTTAAAGTGACTTATTTTCAAAGCACATTGAAATTGTCTAAGATCAGAGTATATCACTGTGTCCTCTGAGGCAAGGTGGAGTTGTTGATTTAATCACTGTGGCCTCTCCTTTTGCGCTGTTTTGTTAAACTGTATTCTTGTAAAAGTTGACATGCCTCTAATTTTAAAAAGTCAAATGATACTAAAAATCCTAATGTATTCCACTCTCAATTCTCATTCTCCAAAAAGAACTATTATTTAGTATTACCATTCCTTCTGGAATTTCTGAATAGGATATGTGTACCCTGACTCTCCGTTTTACATATCACCATCCTGCTCCTCCTGATCACCCCTCTTCCTTCACATTAGTGACCTCCTCTTCTTCTTCTACTTCCTTCCCATCCTTGTTTTCATAATTGTGTTTGTCATCTTCTTTTTCTTATGCCTCTCTTCCTCCTCTTCCTCATCCTTCTCATTACATATATATATATATATATATGTCAGTATATAGATAGATAGATATAGATAGAAATGGATATAGATAGATAGGTAGGTAGATAGATAGAGATAGATAAATGTGTATATTATGTTTCTATACATAATTGTTATAAGTATATAAAATGTGTTTTACATAAGTGTACCTATATAACAGCAATGAAAAAATAATTCTCACATAGTGTTGACCACTTTGACACATTTTTTATACGTATGATATTTATACCACTTACAGTGTGCTCTTTTTTGAGTTTTCTTTGCATAGACCTTTGTTTTAGTTACTTTCCTATTGCTGTGATAAGACAGCATGGTCAAGACAACTAATAGAAGCAAGTTTACTGGGGCTCACAGGTGCATTAGAGCATGGTGAGAAGCCCAGTAGTAGGCAGGCAGACATGGTGTTGTGGCAGTAGCTAACACCTCACTTCAAATCTACAAGCACGAAGCAAAGAGAGCTAACTATAAATGTCCAGGCTTTTGAAACACTAAAGTCCACCCCAGTGACACACCTCCCTCAACAAAGCCACCTCTCCTAATCTTTCCCAGTTTCACCCACTAGAAACCAAATATTCAAATACAGAAGCTTAAACCACCACAACCTTCAATTATCCCATTCATAAACATAATGAAACTGTGAAACTCTTTTCCATAAGACCAAAGACATAGAAGAATTTCCACTTTTTCTGTCTTTTCTAGGGAGAGTGGAGATATGTCTTTTTTTTCTGGGTTATTCTTCACAGTCTTGCCACAAAAATTCAAACAGGTATTTCTCTTTGTATTTTATGTTATGGGATGCTGGTTTCTTGATTATATAACTTTCTCTTTCTGCTTGCTTTCATGTCTGGTAGATTTCCTCTCTCAATTTCATTCCTACAGTGCATAGGAATTTTTTTTTCAAATAAAATCAAGGATCTAAGAATTTCTCTATTTTGCCTTCATTGTTGATTGATGGGTTGACACAAACTAGAACTCTAGTTTGGAAACCTCTTCCCCTCAGAATGTTAAAATATTTCTCCATTGTGTTTCCTCTTGTAGTGAGAGGTAACCATGGAAACACAACTGTATTTCCTTCAAGGAAAGAAAAATCCTTGAATTTAGTTATGACAAGGTATAATACAAAATGTTGCTGATAACTTCTCTCTCTGCTGATGCATTACAGTGGGGACCTGGACAGCTTTCTCTGTGGCTCCCAAGAGTGTTGGTTATCATGCAAATGGCTCATTGTTAGGTTTAGTCTTTCCTTAATACTGCCTGAGTCTAATGAAGATGTTCTTCCAAGTTCATGTGTCTTCCTGGAAGAGCTACAAAGAATTAAAACTCAGAGTTTCATTAAAGATGGGTTTAAAGGGTTCTTCTTAGGTCTAGGCATCACAAAATCCCAGCTCAGTTCTCTATTACATCTGGAAACCTTGTTCCATATTGCTATACATCGTTTTCCCTCATACACCCTGGCCACAGGGATACTTTCCCACAGTCAGATGCAGACTTCCATCACAATGTATTTCTCATGATGCAGCACAAGCTTAGATAGATCTTGATTCCAAATCCCATTGTCGATTGCTTATGCCTTTAAACATTTTTTTTCAGAATGAAACAAAGATCTTTGGAACCACTACTATCTGCAGAACCATGGAGGGTAGGTATAGAGTAAGAGTCTTGGGTTGTAGGGAAGATACAACCATGGGATTGGTAAATAGAAAGATAGATATTTGCTGATGGGAGGCAAATAGAACAGAGTGGATAAGTGGTGAAGGGAGGGAAGAGTGGGATGATGGAAGGAATATATAAAGTGACAGGTAAAATTAAGGGCTATTTGAGGAGTAGTACAGAAACCTAATATAGTAGAAACTTCCTAAAATATATACATGTATAGTGATCTAAATTAAATCACCCATTTATTGGGAGGGACAAAGTTTCAACTGGCCAGTTCTTATCACCAAATGAAGCTTCCAAAACCAAGGCTGTGTTACATGTTGATTGTTGAACAACTGATTGTTGGCCAAAGGGGTCCCATGGGAACCTCCAAACAACCCAGACTGCTGCCAAGACTGTAGGATGTGCTACACAAACTTACAGCAAGGTGCCATTATTGAAGACAGTACCTATGCTTATTGGTAATGAAGAGACATCATACAAATTATTGAACACAGAATTGAGCTAGTTCCTACATAGAACCTTCACACTAACTTGCTATTGTCTTAGGTACAGGGATGTATTCTTCATGCTACCAAAAGAGAAATATAAACACCAACCCAATCATAAATTCTTTGATCTACAATATGGCCCTGACTTCAAGACACGCTAGTGGAATGGAAGAACAAACTACATGGGTGTAACCAATCAGTAACTGATTTGACGCAAGGCCCACTCCAGAAGATGGAAACCATAGACAATATTCCTTAGGTGGTCAAGAAGCTGAGACAGGGTATTCCAGGGACCTAGGACCAAACCAAGTACAGCTGTTCTAAAATACAAAAATAACAATAAAATGACCCTAATGGAAATCAGTAATACTCATATACTCTTAAATCAGTGTCATGCTCAACCATCATCCCAGGAACTTTCTCCTGCTGGTGAGAGAAAATAAAGAGACCAACAGCCAAACATCATACAGAGAATGAAGGAAATGAAAGACCTTGGAGCACTCAACCATAATTGGATGTCTCCATTAAATTTGATCCCCCAGGGATCAAAAAATATGAAAAAAAAGGAGGCTGAAAATGTGTGAGAGCCAGAGGGGGTGGAAGATGCCAGGGAAGCAACCCTCTAAACAAGCCCTCTAAGCCAACATGATCAAAACTCATATTTACGCACAAACACTAAGCTAACATGTGTAAGGTTTGCATGGGTCTGCACTACATGGAGTCCCATAGCAGAAAGAAATAAACACATGCCTCTATTCCTAACCCAAAAGCAATCTCTAATTGATAATCACTTACAAATGAACACTTAGTTACCTCCAAGGGATTCTTACTGGGCAAACAAACTGTTAAGAAGCCATTGTCCAACAGAATACTAACTCATAGCATCGTTGGAGGTTCCTTGTCTTATAACATAATGTCCAGTCTTTTACTTTTTGTAAAAAATTATCTTATTATTTTTCATTATTCATTTATATATATATATGTATGTATATTCTCTCTTTTTACTCTACAAATCCTTTATGTGAATATTATGGCTTCTAGTCTTGGATTTTTTTGAGGTTTCCTGTATGTGTGAATGTGTGGTTCACTGTGCCTACATCTGAGGCATATGCCTTTTCTTGGGTTCTTTGACTTCTCTTTGCTATGTTCTATTCCAGTGTGCTAGGTTTTGTTTTATCTTATTATCTTATATATTATTTTATTATCCCTTAGAAGTCTGTTTGTTTTCTACTGGGGGGAAGAAAGAGGTTGGTTCCAGATGGGACAGAAAGTGCGGAGGAACTCTGTGGAGTAGAGGGAGAGAAAACTAATATCATGTGAAAAAATAAGCTATTTGCAATAAATGGAAATAAGTGTCACACAACATAAAATTAACAGACTCAGATTTGAAACAGAGGTTGATATGACATCAGAATCTGTGCTTTTTCAACACTATGTGGGTTCTTGTCACTTTCCCTCCTGCTCATATTGTTATTTTTAATACTCAAGCTTATTATTTGATATATAAAATGAAGTCTAAGAAAGTAGAAAATGAGATTTGTACAACTTTTCAATCATGTACTCCCTTTTTGTTGCATCCATATTCTTGATAATGTCCACCTCAGAAAGCCTTTGTTCTACTACAGCCAGGTTAAAATGAAACAGAAAGACCAACTAAGGAGAACATCAAAAAGACATAGATTGTCATGTTGATCATGACAAGCAACCTTAGTCATTATGGTAAAACTGGTTTAAACTCTTATTAGATCCAGTAAAATTAACCCATACTTATTTCATTACTCCAGGAAGTTGCTCTAGGGACAAAGGTGGGGCTATTTCTGATTGCTAACCAGGAATCCCTAATATTTTATTTTTTATTAGTTCCTTGAGAATTGAATTCCATTTATTTTAATTGTATATACCCTATCCCAAAACTCCTCCCATATTTATTCTCCTTCTCTAATTAACTTTGTGTCCTTTTTTTACCCATAAAGTTTAATTTGTGATATTCATTTATTCTAGGGATGTTTTTCTCCCACTGGAGTGTGATTGACTTACCAGGGTCAACACTCTTAAAGAAAACTGACTCTCCCTCTCCCAATAGCCTGTTGTTTAGAGGCTTGAATTTATAGCTACATCCTCTCTCCATGCTGGGTTTGTATCTTTCTTGTTTACAACTGTTCAAAGTTCACAGAATAAGAGCCTGCAGAATGCTCAACCCTAAAGATGACCTACATCCGTCATTCTCAACCTGTGGGTAATGACCTTTTTGGAATTGAACAACCCTTTCACAGGGGCCACCTAACACCATCAGAAAACACAGATATTTATATTATTATTCACAACGGCAGCAAAATTACAGTTATGAAGTAGCAGCTGAAGTAATATTATGATTGTGAGTCACCACAACATGAGGAATTGTATGAAAAGGTTGTATCTTAGGAAGGTTGAAAACCACCATCCTATAATCATATAACATCCTTCGAAGCCTCATGGATCAGAACTTCATTTTTGTAAGAATAGACACAAAGACCTCTCCACGATAAAGCCATGGTGAACGGTACTGTAGCAGAGCAAGTACCTTCGGTACAACGACCTTCCCAGTTAATTAAAATAAAATGTGTTTAAGGTGGTTTTCTTGTATGGTCATAATGATGTCAAGGGAGGATCTTTTCCCCATCAAGTGTAGGACTGATGGTGTGACGGAAATATCACTACTTTAGCATAATAAAGTCTATGGTTTAATAATAGTTCTGCGGTAGATGCATTGAGATGCTGTGAAATTACAGTGGGTAGTACTTGAGCCCCAGGCAGACCTAGCACTCTTTCCAAGGTTGAGAGTGTTTACAAATACACATGGAATGCTGACTTTTTTTCACCCAGGCTTAACTTACACACTTAGAGAAATGTTTGGCAGGTGGTCTTCAGAAAATGCAAAGTTAAAACTGCCAGAACCGTAAGAGGAAGGTTTAAGTGGGTGGAAAGCTCTTAAAAACAGCTCCTAATTGTGGAAATCCTTGGGAGGGAGTGTAGACTTCCATTTTGCAGGTTTTCATTAAAACTTCCCAATAAAATTATAAAACAAGCTCCATGAGTTCTCTTACACTGTTTTCTTAAGTCACATATTTGGCTCATCATGCCAGATTCACAGAGCCTAAGAATATTTACTTTCAGTTATTATTATGTCTAAAATTTGTGTTAAATTTGATTTTTTACATCTATGAACATATTTAAGCATGAATTTTTGAAAAGTTTGTTTTACCAAGTGATCAAATATACAGAAAAAATATCAGTAGGAAAAGGCTTACAGTAAGCTATACTTCAAACTGTACAGATGCTAAATTCATGATCTACTTTTGAAGTTTTAACAAAACAACTTGTCTGTGACAGTGTCAGGAAGAATAACATGATTCTCAAATAAGAAATGAGAAAAAATGAGCCTTATCTTTTTGATGTTTAGTCATATATAGTCAGCTAATAATTTCATAATTTACTTCAAAGCAATTTCTTATTTCAAAATAATTGAAAGGATATAAAAAGATTTCACAAAAACATATATATTTAGTTTTGCAAATTATAAAGAATGATTTATGAATAAGAGTTGATTTATATATGGGACACAGAATAAGCATATATCTGTGTCATAAGTGTATGTGTGTGTGTGAGGAGGATTGCTAGGATTAAACTTAGGGACTAATAAATGCTAGACAAATGCTTTTTCTAATGATCTATATCTATAGGCCATTGAGTACACACACAGCTCTCATTAGGCTTTTAATTATACAATTTTACTCATATCTGAAAATGTGGTCTGATTTACAATTTCTTTTTATTTTATTTTGAGTTTCTGTGAAGAGCCATAACTTATTAGATTCAGGAGATTTCTTTCTGAAATATTTGGAGGATGATAGATAAGACAAATTTACTTGGAATTGAAATATATATTACTGGGAGAAAAATCATTGACTTTTCTTTTTTAAGAATTTCCCGATCAAGCTTACATTTAAAGAGATAGTACACATAGAAGTTCTTGCTACAACCACATCTCTGGCTGTTGTCATAAAATCTGTAGCAAATTGATAATATTCTGAGGATATACTTGATGTATTGCTCTTGTCCCCAGTTTCAACCCAGCCATGAAGTTAATAGCAGTAAAACAATGTCTTCCAAATGATAAATATCTTAACCACAATTGATTTCCCTCAATGTACATATGTGGCTAACACTTGACTATTAGAATTAGAAGTTTTGAAACAGTGATAAAAAAGTAAATTATTAATGGAAAAACACCTACTGCTTAGTTGTAGCATCTAAAAGACTGTGTAGAAAGATGATGAATCCTATATGCAGTGAGGCTCAGGGATGAGAGAAAGGGACATGATCCCAGGCAGATCTGAATGCCTATGTAGATGTATCCTGGGGACACAGAATAAGCAAAACTGTGTGTTCTATGAGTGTGTATGTGAGAGAGAATGGGGGTGGGAGGAAGGAAAAGAGAGAAAGAGAGAGCCATGGATTGCTGGGATCAAACTTAGAGACTAATGAATGCTAGAGAAATGCTTTTCACAGATAATCTGAACATCCCAGGAGACCTACAGCCTTGACACACACCCACCATTTATATCTACTACTTTTCAAACCATCATATTTTTTTTATTTAACTGCACATGCCTGAGAACTTTTCTTTGACTCATTTGACAATAAGGAAGAACTTCTGAGATACTTCCATAAGTTTATCATTTAATAAAATGTTAGGGCAATAGTGATTACAGTGAATGAATAGAGACTACCATATGAGAAGCACAGAGTATGCTTCCAGATGCTTTTGAGTTATAATTCCGTGTCCATTTTCTACTTTAATAATTCATATAAAAATATGACATGAATGTATTTCTTTATTGGTAATTTGGATCATAATGAAACACATACATATATATGATATTTAAATAACAGAAATAAGATACTTTGGAGAAATAATGTTTTAACCTAAGTCAATAGCTTTATAAATGTGTGATTTAAGGAAATGTTCTCAGCAATTCTATATTTCAGTTCTCTCATGCATGAAGAAAGAAAGCTGAGTCTTTTTTTGTATAACCAACATGAGACAGAATAAGAGAGCAATCGTAGGAAGTGCTCAAGCAATTAGAGTTTCATATTTTCATTGAAACTGCTTCTATTCCTTATTCCTATGTCCTATATGGTTTCATCTGTGATTTGAAGTTTATGGATGTAATTTCAAAGAGTGATTCACTATATCCAACATTAAGTCTTTAAAATATATGTTCAGATGAGGCAATAACCAGCCATTCAGAGGAATGAAACAATCTAAAAGACATAAGCCATTTCTTTAGATTTAATGGTCTAGACTCTAATCCCCCTCAGAGATAGGGGTTAAAGCTTTTATTTCAGTAGATCCAACAAGTTATTATCTTGTTCAGTTTTCCTCAAGTCTTTCCTCATATTGCAAAATTGACTTGTTTAAGAACTGAGGAAAGCTAGATTATAGAGTTAGGATTTTTATCTCAGTGAATTTTGAAAGAAAGTTTATTTTTGAGGCAGAACAGTGACATGAATATGCTTTTGAGTTTTAGATTATTTATTTGCTTAGACATGCCATATAACAGGGGAAAGCCCCAGTGCACATGGTAGGAATAAGAATACAGGTTTGGACTAAGAATTCAGATTCAAGTCTTTGTGCATATGTATTGATTACTGAAATATACACTGTCTAGTTACAGAAAGCCAGGATATACACTGAAGAACACTGGAGAAGAGAGGCATCTAGAAAACTTGGTGCAGAGAACATAGCTATACAGTCAGATTTCCATGAAAGAGACACTTGATTCTATGCCTAATATCACAAAACAATAAAAAAGAACTTAGAAAAATCAGAAAATGTACTAGAAATGAAAAGACTTTGGACTCTCATGAATAGAAATAGGAACTAAATAGAATTGCAGTCACCAATCAACATTGTGTGTGTGTGTGTGTAGCTTCACTTTCTTTGTGTTTTATTTTACATGATTATATAAGGTCTTTTCATGAAAACATATAATATTCCTTGGGCATAGCTTCTGTAATCCACTACATTCCCACTTCTCATCCTCCCCCTTCCTTGAGTCCTGTTTGTGCTCTAGATAGCTCACTTCTACTTTCATGTTACCAGGTAAGGCATGATTTTATGAACATGAGGGGTAAAGCTCACTTCTACTTTCATGTTATCAGGTAAGGCATGATTTTATGAACATGAGGGGTAATGCCATATTTTTCCTTTTGTAACTGATTGAATTTTCTTGATATGATTACTTCCAGTTGTACCCCCTTTATTTCGAGTCACTGAACTTTATTCTCTATCATGGTTGAAAGATATCCTGTCATGTAAAGATGTACTATGTTTTCATTAGCCATATTATATGATAGATACCTAGGTTGGTTCAGTTTCTAGGCTATTGTGAACAGCCATGCAACAAGTAATGATGTGTAGGAATCTCTGAAAATTTTGGGATCTAATAGGTATATATCAAGTGCTTGTCTACTGGGTTCATGTGGTAGATCTATTTTTAAGATATTGAAGAATTTTTATTGATTTCCAACAAAAATCCAGTAGAGACTGGACTAGTCTACGTTTCTTCCAATTGTATATAAAAGAGTTCCTTTTACTTTTGTAACAAATGGGAAAAAACCTGGACATGTGTGGGTAAGGATGGGTTTGCACATTTCGTGGCATCTTACAGCTGAGATTTGTAAAATTTTACTATTGATGTTTTTTTCACACCAGCTAACTTCAAATGTTTCTCTATTTCAGTTAGGGACAGTAAGTACTATTGCTTCTACTTCCCACTCAAGATTCACAGCTTAAAGTCACAATCCAAAGTATTAAAATTCCCTATGTAGAAGCTGCAATACCACTTTTGAGTGTATAAAAACAGGACTCTCCAAATTTTATGTATACTTAGTTGCTCTTTCAAATAACAGAAACAATCAATAAGGGCACAGACTTTGTCCCCCAGATATCAATAGCACTGTGTGAGTTTTCTAATATTTTTTATTTGATTACTATATTCCCAAAGCACTACACATTTTATCTACCATTCTACAAGCTCATCCATCTTAAGTTACTTTTATTCTCATTCAGTCTTCCTTGAATGAAGCCTTTTCTCATTTAATGATAAATTTTGGAACTGGCTGGTTTTATGTCAACTGACACAACCTGAAGTCATTCTCATCAGATTGTCCTGTTCTCAAGCCTGTGGTTCAATTTCATGACTGCTGACTAATGTACAGGGACCCAACTTACCATGGGCATTGTTACCCTTGGGCTGGTAGTCCTGGTGCCGTAAGAAAACAGACAGTGTATCTCTTCCAGTTAGTGGCTTCTGGCAGGGATGAAGGTGGGGAATGACTCAGCTTTCTTTAAGGCGCTGACCACTGGGAGTTTGACAGTACTCCAGTGAGTATATGGCTAACACAAATTGGAGTTGGTATTTTTTTCTTTTCTTTTTTTCTTTTGGTTTGTAGGAGGTCACAAGGGTGGGGGTAGACATGCTAGAACTGGGAAGTGATTGTGATTGGGGTGCATTGTGTGAACGTTTCAAATAATCAATAAAATTATGGTAAAAATAAGTAAATCATTTTGAAAAGAGAATTCTTCTATTTTATTATTTTTCATACAGAAAGAAAGAAAAAGGAAACGAAACAAAGGAAAAGGAAAAAAGGAAAAGAAAGAAAAGAAAAAGAAGCAGACTAAGCAAATAAAGAAGGACCAAGCTAGCAAGCAACCCTCTGCCATGACCTCTGTGTCAGTTCTGCCACCCGGTTCCTGTCTCCCGGTTCCTGTCTCCCGGTTCCTGTCCTGATAATGACTATCAGGTATAAGATGAAATAAATCTTTGCTTCCTAAGTTTTTTTTGGTCATGTTGTTTTATCACAGCATTAGAAACCCTAACTAATAAAACTTGAAATTTTTTTTGTTTGTGACATCCAAATAGTTTTCAAATAAAAAACTTTATTATAGAGAAATATTTGACTAGAACATAGCAATGACTATAATTTCTACCAGATGAGCTCCATGTAATGCCAATTTTCCTTTACATGTGGTTTTATTGTCTATTACTCCAGACAAGACTCAAGGTCAATTTCAGTTTGCCTATGTCACATAATAACATGTTATCAAAATTGAAGCTGAAAGTCTCATAGAAGGAATGGATATTGGGGTACAAATGTATCTGAATATGGGTGATATTCAATCATAATTTGACTAAAGTTGTCTCATAAACTCAATAAATATGTGAAGTTAGAAAATATCAAGTTCAAGTAAGAAGAAAATACATTTTTATTCAATATTTTGTGTTTACCATTATATTTTTCATTTATTTGTTTTCTACAACTTTAACTATAAATAATTGCTAAATATTCACCTAGTATACATACCTATAAAATGAGGTCTTTGTTACTTCACTTTTTGTTTGCCTTAATGTCACCAACACAGCATTCAGTTATTACCCATGTTGTGGTTATTGCGTGACTAGGAAAGTTTATCAAGTATTTGCTGAAAGGAATAAAACATACTCTGGTGTCATTTCTACAAACTCATTGAATATTTTTAGTACTTTTTGTTTAAAAAGCACTCGGACTTGAGGGACAGTGGTGTTCTCAGTGGTTGCAGATGCTTTCCCTGTTCTGATTTTAAAGGTGATAGATTTCATTTAGGGAATAAACTATTGAAACATAAAGGAATTGTGACACAATGCTGATGAATCCTATGCTTCCTGGAATGTACAAAATTGTTCATAGAGTCAGAGGACATTGGTATATACACATGGATTGAAAGCTGCTGGAATCTATAAATAATTTTACTGTGTATTGTATTTTTCGCCCATAGGAACAGGCTTTTGGGGAAAATGGAGAAATAAAAGCTCAAAATTCCAGAATCAAAAACTCTAAGATTGTTTTCAGTTAAGCTTATGAGACAGCAGTGGTGTGAAGGATTTCAAAGGACATTTTAATTTCCTGATCTATGACATTGGCCAAGAATAGTTTTGCCAAAATATTGTATTTTAGGACATGTAAAAACATTGTTCCTGTGAGTGTGCTGCTTATATTTCTAAGTTACCATTGTAAATGACAAAATAATACTCATTTCTAGGACAATATTTGAACTACCTACCACTGGCGGAGTGACGAGCTATAGGCCCTTCATCAAAACTGCTGAGTACAGCCCCAAGTGCCTCAATCTATTTTTCTCACTGGCTTGTGGAGGCCAGTTACAGAGTGCGCTGAGCTGACATGCACAGGTGCCGAGGCAGCTGGGGAGGAGCTAGGTAGGGCACTTAGGAGGTGGCTGATTAGTATCTATCTGTATTGGAAGCAATTCAACTTTAGGAACCAGCAGGTGTATTCCAACATACACACCCAGCACCAGATCTATTTCGTCCTGCTTTCATGGGAATCAGGTGAGCTATTGTCTGTAAAGCATTTTACACAGTGTGTCACAAACACTAAGAATTTGTCAAATATTAATGGTGGCATTATGAAATTTAATGGATTCTATCAAAACAAAAATGAAATAGATTATCATGAAACATATGCTTTGAGGTATAAAAATTGTCCATATATGAAGGAATAATAGAGGAAGATTTTATAAGCAAGTTTTTAAAATTAAATTAATTAAATTAAATTCTCACTCAAAAATTATTTTAAAGAGTCATCCATCTATAAGAAATAATTCAGTGTTTCTATTCACCAGGTATCCTTGCCTTCTGTACCTCAGAGCTGAGGATGTGACCAACATCAGGCTATGTACATTTGTCAGAATTTAACAACAGGATGAAGGTCATCAACACGTCTTTAAATATTCCATCTCAAAATTTCATTCTCCCTTTTAAAATATTTTTTTTTACTTTTGAGATTATTAAAAAATGGCATCATATTCCACTTCCCTTACCACCCTCCAAGCCCTCTCATATATCCCTCCT
This sequence comes from Ellobius talpinus, assembly GCA_001685095.1. Classification (NCBI taxonomy): domain Eukaryota; kingdom Metazoa; phylum Chordata; class Mammalia; order Rodentia; family Cricetidae; genus Ellobius; species Ellobius talpinus. Next base: position 14,544 of record LOJH01034813.1, read on the forward strand.
TTCACATTTGTGACCACTTTTTTTATTAATTGTTGTTATATGAAAATATTTGCACACAATATAATGGAATATGCACATATTATATATGCATATGATTTCATTATATTTATAAATTATAATTATAAAACATGTTGAACTTGTATAATGTTATTGTATGGATGTTTTCAGGCCTGGCTATTTGGTATTTGAGATGCTGTTAGAAGTCTCCATAAGCCTTGACAGCAAAAAGTTATTCTAAAATTTATATTAACAATTAAAGTTTGTTGGTCTCCTTTAACCTCATCACTTAGGAGGCAGAGACAGGAAGATATCTTGAGTTCAAGGCCAGCTGGTCTACAGAGCTAGTTCCAGTACAGCTAGAGCTATACAAAGAATTCCTGTTTTAAAAAAAAAAACCAAAAAAACACAGACACACACACACACAAAAATAAAAGTTCACGTACTGGTGGCACAGGCCTTTTATCCCAGCATTTGGGATGCAGAGGCAGCTGAATGGAGGCCAGCCTGGTTTATAAAATGAGTTCTAGGACAGCCAGGGCTGTTATACCAAGAAACCCTTCTTAAAACAACAACAAATAGACAAACAAATACATAAATAGAATTCATATATGTATATTATTACCTAAAAATTAATTAAAACATTTTAAAATGAAAGTATGACATTGGCTACAATACTTGAAGACAAGAATTGAAGCATGAGGAGAATAAAGCCACATTTCCATATCCAAAAATATCTAATCTGTCATTCTAACTGTATGATATTCTCAAAGTGAAACAAACATGCAAAGATAAAGAGAGACAGACTACAAACTAACCTCAAGCCTTGACAGAAATTGACTTCTGTTGGAAATACATTTATATGTGAGTGAGGGAAGACAAAATGTGATATTTGTTCAGTATATAAATTTTGGATAAATACTCTTCTCCACAGGGAATAATAATATAAATAACTCGTAATTGTTAGGCCCAAGGTAAGAACAAACATGGCAGTGCAACTGACAATGTCAGTTTGGGCTCAACATGGGTTGGACTCTGGCCAAGTAACAGAAGATTGCTAGAATGTAAACAAAATACCATTATTTAGAAATCTCTGTATTCAGGTTTTTGTTAGGAAAAGCCATACTGCCCTTAAATCCCTACAGTCACAATCTGGAAAGGGGATCTAATTCCTGATTAACCAGAACAGCACCCCCAGGCTGTTTAATGCTGCACCCCACTTCTACTGCTCTATCTCCTAGGCTGTTTTAACTCACACACCCCTCTACCACTACTACCTGCTCCCCATAACATTAGCTAGGCTATTCCCATCACCTGTTGTACTCTGACTTTTGAGAGTCAGCCTGGTAGTTTGATTCCCCAAATAAACTTTGCTTTCTACCCATA
>LOJH01034814.1:1055-12964 GCA_001685095.1 Ellobius talpinus
AAAATACCAGTGATCATTGAAAATTCCGAAAATACCAGTGATAATCACAAGGGGTAACTCCATGTTTCTCAAGATTATTCTCAAGATTACAATCTAACTTTATCTTCAGCTAGTTCCTGAAACAGAGTCACTGAACCGGTTAATCTAGATTTCTGATTGGGGTGGCTGGAGTGAGCCATTCTGCCCAGAGTCTCTGGGGAGCATCTGTCTACTCAGGCCTGCAGGTAGACTGCATGCTTCCAAGCTCAGTCAGGTCTTCAACCTATGGCCTCTTGTACAGCTCCAGTCACACCCCTCTATCCAATCCCCCAAAGCAAATTATCACGAGAAAAATACACACACACACCAAACATGTGCACATATATACATACTTGTTCATGTGCACACACATTCATGTGCATGCACACACACACATGCATGCATGCATGCATGCACAAACACACACCAAAACTCAAATCTTTTAGAATTCAGTAACCTTGACCTAATCTTGGAAATGGTGTGTTCTAACTCAAAACTATTGTTTGAATACTTGTCACCGGTAGCTCACGTACTGAAAGTTTACTCTGCAAAGTCACACACTGCTAATGGCATTTGCGGATGGGGCCTTAGGGAGTGTGGTGGTTTGAAAGAAAATGGCCCCCAAAGGAAGTGGCACTATTAGGACATGTGGCTTTGTTGGGGTAGGTGTAGTCTTGGACAAAGTGTGTCACTGTGGAGGTGGGCTTTGAGGTTTCCTATGCTCAAGCCATGCCCAGTGACTCAGACCACTTCCTGTTGCCTGCAAGATGTAGCACTCTCAGCTCCAGCACCATGTCTGCCTGCATGCTGCCATGTCCCACCATGATGATAATGGACTGAACCTCTGAACTGTAAGCTGCCACCTCAGTTAAATGTTTACCTTTGTAAGAGTTGCTATGATCATGGTGTCTCTTCACAGCAATAGAAACCCTAACTAAGACAGGGAGGAAATTAGTGAAGAATCAAAGTTCCTCCATTTTGTCCTCTGCCTCCATCTTGTGTCTTGTGTAAGCTATTNTGCCATGTCCCACCATGATGATAATGGACTGAACCTCTGAACTGTAAGCTGCCACCTCAGTTAAATGTTTACCTTTGTAAGAGTTGCTATGATCATGGTGTCTCTTCACAGCAATAGAAACCCTAACTAAGACAGGGAGGAAATTAGTGAAGAATCAAAGTTCCTCCATTTTGTCCTCTGCCTCCATCTTGTGTCTTGTGTAAGCTATTTCCTGTAAAACATTCCAGTCCCAGAAATGGCTAGGGGCAAGAGTAACAGGGTAGCCATCTGGAAAGTACAGATAACAGCAGAATGTTCCCACCCGGAGGTCAGACAATAAGAAAACTTGATAAGCAACAAGGGAGGTTTGAAAATAAAATTTCTGAAAAGTCCCTGGACAAGAGCCAATCAGGATTGAACCCTTCACCCCACACTCTGCTAATGTAACTTTTCTGGGGTTTGCCTTTAAATAATGCCTTCTAGAAGGGCAGGGTACCCACCTCCTCTTGGTGCTGCGCTGATGACAAGGTCCCTGCTGGCTTGTAATGTGCACACAATAAATCTTGCTTTTGCATTTTGGTGAGTCGGTCTCCCTGGTGGTCTTTTGGGGTCCCCACGGACTGGGCATAACCATTGGGTTTAGAAAAGGTCATGGGAGTAGGCCCCCATAATGGCATTAATAGCTTTATGAAAAGAAGAAAGACCCAAGGTGGCACGCTTGATGTGCTACGCTCTGTCATGTTTTGATGCAGTGAAGGGTCCTCATCAGAGTCTGTCCCAGGCCAGTGCCATGCCTTCAGCACTGTGAGCTAAGTAAACCCCCATTCTTTATCAGCTACCCAGTTTCTGCTATTTGCTACAGCGGTGGAAAGACAAAGACACAGCCTTTTTTGGCAAATTTTGTTGTTCTCACAGACCAATCCTGGACTAACTCAGAGTGTGGACACCAGAAGACTAGAATCACGGGGGGTGGCCATCTTGGAGGCTGGCTGCCACAGGCAACACATTTCAAGATGCCTATCAAAGCATCCTGAGAGCACTGGAGAATGGAATGACATCCATAGGGTAAGAGAGGACCATCTATCATCAAAGTGGCAGCCAGAAATGAAAAAGCAGACAGATAGACCCCACAGGCAATTGCATCCAGGGACAGACTTGCTTGACAGATGGCAACCACTGTCAGAGATCAGATGCCCAATGAAGATCCTACTGGAACGGGCAGTGACAGCAGGACTGCTCCGGATGGAGATCATGACAGCCCAGAGTGCCAAGGTGTCCAGATTACCACTGCAGCAGATGGAAATGGTAGCCTCTCTTGTGGGACCCTCCCATGGCTCATTACCCACTTCTCTTTGACCTGTGGCAGGAAGGGTAACAGAGCATCTGCCTCAAATGAGACCCCTCCCTTCCAGGTTGGAAAGCTGTTTCCTGATTGGTTCCAGTCTGCACCTCCTCTGTGTATACATACAGCCAGTCAGGGCTCATCTGGCTCTGTATAACAGGTTGCTCAAAGGCTTTCCACAGTTCAGGTAGCTAAAGGTGAGGGAGAGACTGTTAAGGTACTCTGGGAAGGAAGAATACACAAGACTTACTGGAGGGGCATGAGAGATGACTCAGCAGTTAAGGCCATCAGCAGCTCTACAGAGGACCTGGGTTCAGCTTCCAGTGCCTTCGTGGCAGTTAAGGCCATCAGCAGCTCTACAGAGGACCTGGGTTCAGCTTCCAGCACCCTCGTGGCAGTTAAGGCCATCAGCAGCTCTACAGAGGACCTGGGTTCAGCTTCCAGCACCCTCATGGCAGCTCACAACAATCTGTAACTCTAAACCTAGGGGTTCCAACAACCTCTCTGGCCTCCAAGGGCACGAGGCATGTATGTGGTCAAAAACATTCATACATATAAAATATAAAAATTAAAAATAAACAAACAAATAGCATGTTGGAGACTCTCCAGAGAAAGGTCCCATGGAGAAGCCAAGTTCTATAGCTTCCACTGCAAGAATGGAGAGGTTGCCCAGTCTTTGGGACCTGCCAGAGATGGGAAACTCATAGCTCTAACCTCTGCAGACCTGCACACTGGCTCTTAGGAGCTGTCCTTGGCTGGAACTGTAACCCTTGTGGCCTCTTGACTGGGCATCTTGAAGTCTGCTGAGAACACTAACAACCTCTGTTGATTGGTTGATACTCTGTATCCACTCTCCTGCTTGAGTCCTTAGGCTCCTGTTTAAACTCCTCCTATGTAGCAATGGAAAGGTTTCCCCTTTCAGTTTCCCTTTCAATGCCAGCCCACCCCATTGTTGAAGCAAGGGCAAGGCAAGAACCTGATTGGAGAATCGGCTGTCTCAAGGTGTGAGATGGCGTAGGAGGACTCTCCAACAACAATCACAGCCAGTGGCCACAGTAGGATAACCTCTAGAAGGAAGCAAAAAAAACCTCTGACTGGTCAGGAACAGGCGCAAAAATCCTGGATGCACACCGTTGTGTTATATCCACCCCCAGGCTCGACAGCCAAATACCCACATCCCTGCAACTGCCAGCCACATCACCAAGGGACATAAAGCTATTGTTCTGTTTAAAAATCCACCCCAATTATAAATGACTTTTGCTTTTCTAGAGGCTGACAAGTTCTCTCCTGATTGGTTCTTACTCTTCTCTTCATTTGCATACACACATCTAATCAACCAGAGACCTTAGAACTTTTATGAACCCATGGACAGAGCAAGCACGTTGGTTACTCTGGCTCGTGGCCAGGCTCAGACTTCAGCCAGATGGGGAGAGGGGAGATTCTCTCTGATTTTCAGACCCTGATGGCCCTCTCACTGGACAAGGAAAAAAGAAAGACCCATTAGAAACAGACTGGTCTGAGATCTGCCATTTCTGCTGCAGATAGGGGATTACTCTTGCCTTGACAAGGTGCTCGCTGTTCCCAGACTTGTTCTTCAAGGACTATTCTCTCGGTTGCATCCCCAGGTCACCTGAGAGCTCGGAACTATAGCTGTCAAGTTCTTAGCCTCTCAGGACTCCCAAGAGCCCAGAGCTTCTACTCTCCCACTCCTGTGGCCCCTCCCACATGGTGACCTTCTGTTTTCCAGTTTGAATTGTTCTCTCCTGTGAATGAAAAACCCTCCTCTTTTTTCCACCTTTAACTCTTTACCTACTTCATCCTTGTAGAGGGCAAGACAAGAACCCAAGCAGACACAGAGAGTCAACAGGACGTGGCCTGGGGGGAGGGGGGATCTGGCACCAAAGACCTAAACTAGCTCTCCAGCTTGTTGGCTCCTGATTTGTACTTTTGAATTCATTGATTAACAATAGCTGCCTTATCCCTTTCACCCAAACCATTAAGTAAATGTGAAGCTCTCATAGCCCTGAGGCAGCTACTCCCAGTTGGATAAATGGGGCTATGAACCTGTTTAGGGACTAGCTAGAAGATTCAGAGAGGCCAAGGTGACAGCTGTTTTCTGAAGAATCAGCAACTGAAGTAAGAAGCTCAAGTATGTATGTCAAGTATTGTATGTAGCTGGGCTTGCATGTATGAGTCCTCCATGTCAGCGGAGACCTCAAGCCTGAGAATGTCTCATGGGTGCGCATCTCCCCCGCACCCCGAGGAAGGGACTGGATCATGTTTGCCGGACATGCTAAGGCTTATGAAACCAGATCCTGCTTGTTAGTATTATTCCTTAGCTGACAAACCTCCCCACTGACAGCGATAATCCAAATCAAACCTGCTATGGTTTTTGACTCTTTACGAGGCAAGCCACGCCCACTCCCAGTAACCCTGCCCGCCTCCCCCGCCATCTTGATTCTCTGCCTGTTCTGTCGGCACACGCGTGCCTCTCTCCCCTTCCCTTTCTCTTCCCTTCCCCCCCTTCTCTCCTTCCCTCTCTCTCTCCTTCCCCCCCCTTTAAGTAATAAATATACAATTCTATTCCATACTATGTGTCTGCCCACATGTCTCCCATCCACTTGCCACCGCCGCTGCTGCCGCCGCTGGGACCTGCTACCGCCGCTGCGGACTCACTGTGCTGCCTGCACCAGCNAAATATACAATTCTATTCCATACTATGTGTCTGCCCACATGTCTCCCATCCACTTGCCACCGCCGCTGCTGCCGCCGCTGGGACCTGCTACCGCCGCTGCGGACTCACTGTGCTGCCTGCACCAGCCCGTTCCGCTTGCAGCGGGCCAGGGCTCACGGCTGCTCTGAGACTCTGCTCTGTCAGGGATTTACTGCCGCCTGCCCACCGCCCGTAATTGGAACCGGCTTGCCCACCGCGGCGGCTCAGACATTTTTTAAAAAATCATAAAAAAACCAGATCAGACCAAATTAGAAGACACCCAGATTTAAGGGATGGCAACACTCCCAGGTGTTCCCCCGCCCGGAAAACACAGAGAGGGGAACAGAGAGCCAAAAGACCGTGGGAAAACCGGGAGACCACGAGTTCATTCTCCTGTGGAGGAGGGCAGTTTAAATAGCCTGTGGGAGTGGTCTTGACCTTCCCTAGGGAGGGGTCACCATTTGGTGGGCTTTCTTGGAGGCGGAGTCTGGACTGTGGCCACTCCCAGGGGAGGGGGCTTAGAATGGAGTTTTCGCGCCCAACATTTTAAGATGGATGCCAGGGGTCTGGGGTAAAGCCCCCAACCAAACATTCCAGATTCTTTGTATAAAGGGGCGTTGGGGAGCTGAGGTGATGCTTTTAACCAAACACTGCTTCGAGTTCAGTCCCATCCTGCCTAAGAAACAACAGAGGGTGGAAGGGGTTGATAGAGAGCCTAGGCTGACTGGCAGAAAATGCCACTGGCCCAGTGCTATGGAGCTGTTGCCTGGGGAGCTGAAATATTCCATCCTTGGGTGAGCTCATAAAACAATCCAGCTAGGGCCTGGACTGCTGAAAAGCTTACTAAGTTCAGGAAGTCTCCCAAGCCCTCTCCCAAGCCCTCTCCCAAGGAGACAATTGGAGGGGGACCCTGCGCTGGGGCTGCCTGTGAACCCGGCAGGCAGGAGACTGTAGACTAGGCTGGCCTCAAACTTAGCAATCCTCCTGTCTCTGCTTCCCAAGTACCAGGATGTTGTAGGCACATGTCACCATGTTCAGATTTCAGATTTAAAGTTTGAATTTTTCACTAATCACTTTATTTTTAGAATCAGCAAAAAAAAAAAAAACATGTGATAGCATTTTAGAAATAAATGGACGAACACTACCATGGGACCAGCTCTCCACTCCCCTCCTTCTAAGACTTCATCCCCACCCAGACCTCTGGCTAGCTGCATAGGCCCACGGCCTCCAGGGCCTCTCCCTTACGGCAAAGCCTGGACACAGGAGAGTCTTGTCCTTGACTCCCCGTGCCAATGTGTGACACACTCAGGCCAAAAACAAGGGAATTTAAACTCACATGGGGGCAGGGCATGTGAAGAAATCAATTCCTGACCACTGTCACTGGGGTGGGGGTGGTCCTGCCCGCTGTCGCTGGTGAGGGGGTGGTCCTGCCCGCTGTCACTGGGGTGGGGGTGGTCCTGCCCGCTGTCACTGGTGAGGGGGTGGTCCTGCCCACTGTCACTGGTGAGGGGGTGGTCCTGCCCGCTGTCACTGGTGAGGGGGTGGTCCTGCCCGCTGTCACTGGGGTGGGGGTGGTCCTGCCCACTGTCACTAGGGTGGGGTGGTCCTGACACTGGTGTGGGGGCTTAATAGGACGATAGCCTGTGCACCTATCATCATCTAATGAATGTTCTGCTATGGTGGACACTGCGACCACCAGCCATTCAGGAGCTGCTTTGAGATGCTGCCAGGTGGTGGGGAGTACAGGTGTGACATCTTTAACTCCCCCACCAGCAATATAGTTGTTTGCTCTCCAGCAGGTCAATGGCTTTTTGTTCTTTTACAACACTAGATTCTAGAGGGAAGAAATGACAGATCTATACTTCCTCTTCACTCTGCCCCATGTAAATAGCAACTTTGCCAAATAAGAAATGGGGGGAGGGGGCTCTGTTCACACTGCAGTTGTCTCCCTACAACCCCTGCTGTTCCTTCAGATCTTCCTGGGGTTACTAGGCAAAGGCATCTGGTGTAGGAAACCTGGCAAGAGAGCCCTTGGGCTAAGTCTTACCATCTTACCTCAGGTAGGAGTCAATCTCAAAGCCTCACTCTCCCCTTCCTGGTGGCTCACGGGCTCCACCCTCCCATCACTCAGGGCCCACTAGAAGGCATGGGGTTGTCCTAAGAGTCAGTGTGTCCCTGACACGTGGCTCGACTTCACAATAGCCTTTTGTTGCTGAGTACAGAATCACGTGCATCAGACCAGGTTAACCTCCAACTTGCTGTGTAGTTTGGGATGACCTTGAAATGCCAAATGCCTCCACATCTCTAAATCCTGGGATTATAGGGAAGGGCCCCCACACAATAGGCTTCTTTTATTGCTGTGTGTGTATGTGTAGTGGATATGCATATTCTTATAAGGTGCTTTTGTGCTTGGAGGTTAGAGGAGGATACTGGTGTTCTATTCTGTCACTCGGCTTTATTTCCTTGAGATACAGTTTCTCCCTGATAATACCCAATAATACCCCAGTCTCCACCCAGCACTAGGGGTGCAGGCCAACAAGATGCAGCTACAATTAATTTTTTCACATAGGTGCTTGAATCGGAACTCAGGTCCCAACGGCTCATATAGCTGGCACTCATGCCCACTGAGCCATCTTGTCAGTCCCACGAGATCCTTCTGTTTGAAATGTTAAGTTTTATTTTGGCCCGACAAGCCTCTCTACCAACGCAATAATCCAAATCAGACCAAATCTGACCAAATTAGAAAAAGGCCCAGGTTTAATGGATGCCAGTGCTCCCGGGTACACCCCCCCAGGAAAATACGGAGAGGGGAAAGGAGAACCGGGGAGACCAGGTGTTCATTCTGGGGGGGCAGTTTAAATAGCCTGTGGGAGTGGTCTTGACTCTCCCTAGGGAGGGGTCACCATTTGGCAGGCTTTCTTGGAGATGAAGTCTGGACTGGGGCAACTCCTAGGGGAGGGGGCTTGAAACTTTCCTCCAAACATTCCAGACTCCTTTGATAAAGGGGGTGCCAGGGAGCTCAGGTGATGCTTCCAACCAAACACCTTCTTAGTGAGACGGGGAGCCTGTGATGTTCAAGTGGGAGCGGGGTGCTTGGCTTACTCACACTGATCAAACCTCTGTATGGCCGTCTCATCAAAGCCTGCCAAATTCATCTGTACCGTTTGGAGGGCGGCTCTCCACAGGAGATGGAATGCTCTGAGGTTGGAAAACACCACAGTGCCCCCTGGTCCAGGCCTCAGAGGGTCTTACCCTCCCTATGCTGCATGTTGGGGGCTGGGACAGCAGGAGCGGTGGGCCCTTCAGTGTCCCTCTCCTATGGCTTCATCTTATTTTCTAGGTTGGCTCTTGATCAGATCCAGAGGGCAACAGAGATGAGAAACAAAAGGTTGTGTCTTCTGAAGAGGATGTGGGAATGGACATAGTCTGCCTCCTGTTTTTGGAACCTCCCCTTAGGCAGCTGCCACTCCCCGCGCTTAACCTTCTGTGTGCTGTGAACTCAGACCTTCCCCTGCTTTTAAGGCATAAAATAAGCACAAGGGACCTAGACAATGCCAATTACGTCGAAACACAGCTACCCAGATATAAGCAGCTATAGTGTGGAGGAGAAATGGTGACTCACTAAAGCATCCGATGACAAGAGCTAGCCATAGGTCTAGCAGCAGGTTCCAGAGAAACGAGTCTAAGAGATATTTGAGGTTTCTGGGACACTCAGAGGGGATGTGAAACTGCCTGAGCAGTGGCAAAGTTGCAGGTGCCTCTGACAGGCAAATTTCTTGCCTATTCTGCTTTGGCTCGTTTGGTTTTTTTGACTTTGGTTGGTTGGTTGTTTTTGGTTTTTGGCCCAGGCTATCTTGGAACTCAATCTAGAACAGGCTCGCCTTGAACTCACAGAAATCCTCCTGCCTCTGCTTCCAAAGCTCTAGGATTAAGGCATGAGCCAACACTCCCAGCAGCTGGTTGGTTGTTTTTCCCCACTGGCCTGAAACTTACTTGCTTTTTAGATCAAACTGGCCTTGAACGCACAGAGATCCACCTTCCTTTGCCTCCTGAGGACTAGGATTTAGACAAGTGGCTCCCTGCTCAGTTTGGGCTTTTGTTGTTGTTTGTTTTGAGACCCATTTTTTACTTGATGCAGGCTAGCGTTGCTGTGTGTGTGAGCATGATCTTGGTTCTGCTCTTTTGGCCTCTATCTCCCACATGTTGGACACCTGCTGCCCCACAACCTTTTTTCCTTTAACACATGTCTGTGGTGTGTGTGAGTGTGTGTAATTGCATGTGTGTTCGTGTAAGTGCATATGTGTGCACGTGTGTTGTAAAGCCCTGAGGCAGACATCAGGAGTCGTTCTTAAATACTCCTTCCCTTATTCACTGAGTCAGGTGAAGCCAGAGCACACCCGCACCCGTTAGGCAAGTCTCGAGGTGCCCATTTCTACCTTTGAATGCCGGAATTAAAGGTGGGCTGTCACTCCCACCCAGCTTTTACATGGGTTGGGGTTCCAAACCCTGTTTCACACACTTGTGACTCCACTTTACCAACTAAGTCATCTCGCCCGCCCCAGCTGCTCACATTCTTAACAGAAGGAAAAGCTACACTTGATAAAAATCAGGGTGTGATGGTTTCCTTGCCAGTTTGTAGACTCAGCTCTGGGGACCACTGACAGTGAGCCTCTCTGGCAAGCCTCTTTCTGCCACACTCTTTGGCCTAGAGAACATAGTTTACTGGCTGGCAGGCTCTCTCTGGCCTTGTACCCCCCTCCCCCCCAGTCTAGCACTGTTCCCTCAGAGCTCAGAGTTTTCAGACTGAGGGCTTTGCTGAGAGAATCTGGACACAGCAATGACCCAGCCCCCGAACAGCTGGCCTCAGACTCTGGGTTCTTCACTCGGCCCTAGGCAGAGTTCATCTAGGCACAGGGGCATCTTGGCCTGTGGACTCTCAAGCACTGTGAGACCCATAGGTGACCAGCACAGTACTCTCTCGGCCTCCCTGTCCGCTTTCTCTCTAGGGGCTCTTGCCTGGTGCCTGTGCTATGACAGGGGCTTTCAGTGGCGTTTGGGAGGACTTAATGCTTGGGATTCAGAAAAGCATCTCCTCAACCTCTATGGAGGTGGCTTTCTAGGCACAGTCTTCTGGTGTTTTCTATGTATCCACAGCTTGGCTTTTCCCACTGGGAGGTCAAGCTCCTGCCACAGCTCAGCCTTCTTTCGGCACACCTTCCTCACTAAGCTCAATGACATTTGGATTTTGAAAACGTAGAAAACAGAGCTTTTCACCTAAATACTTAAGATCGCTGTTGGAGACGGCTGTGACAGGAACACGAAGTGGCTTGCCCACTCATGTCTAGCTGGAACAGGAAGGAAGCAGAGAACGGACAGTAAAAATACTCAGCTAAAAACCTAAAGCCCCGCCTCCCTTCCCCCTCTCTCTCCCACCCCCCTCTCTCCTGCCCTCTCCCCAGGACCCGTTCATTCCTCCACCTGAGCCTGTGCTTCCTAAAGACTCCACCATTTCCCACCAGCTAAGGCCCGAATGTTCAAACACGTGAGCCTGTGGGGGACATTTCACTTTTGAATCATGTCTTAGGGAACAGGGACCCCTGAGGAGAGGGCGGCAGGGGACAGTGGGCTGGTGGAACCGTCAGAACGTACAAGAGCAAAATAGTTATGGTAGCAACATCAAAGCACCACGACCTACGTGATGAAAAGGTTTGAAATATTATGCAAATTCCTAGAAGGTGACACAGGACCGTGAGCTACGCTGTTGTTAAAGAGAATTGATCGAAGCAGGATTGCCACACACCTTCAGTGTGCAGAGCACACCACGGTTCTATGAAGCAACGTATCATTCAGCAGGTGGGCAATGTTCAGAAAAGACTCTGAGAAATGATCAGAAGGCGACCAAACTGGGGCTAACGTTCAGAAACTCGACATGTGTAGGCACTTCGGACGTTCCCTGCTGCCTGCAGGACTGAGGAGGCAGATCTACATCAGGACCCCTGGAATGGGTGGTAACAAACTCGCTTCTGTAGCTAAGTCCACACTGCCCCAGCACACTGGTGCAAGCGCAGTCACACCTTCTCCTTCCCTCTAAACCTCCCACGTAGTTTCCAGGCAAGCTTTAACCTGGAACCACAGACAGCTGTTGCCACACGGGACACAAAGGATGCAGAACGGCACTGAGAAGCCACATAGCACAGGTGAAAATGAGGGGACAGCTCATGACTGTGGAACTGGCTTCAAGGCCATGCTACCTTCAGGCGGTTACTGCCATAGACGCAGTACCATCTTTGCGAATTCTTGGAGACTGGGCAAACTGGGTGGCTTCAGCCTCTACCCAGAAGACAAACACACCCAAGATGAACCTATGTAGTAAAGATCCTGGAACTTTAGCCCAAGGTTGGTGCTAGCCACAGACCAAACAGATGCCTGGAGATGCAAGAGTCATAGAGTTGGTGACTTTAAAAGATTTCATTTACCATGGGTCAAATGCCTGACTTTTTTTTGTTTGTTTGTTTGTTTTGCTCTCTTTCTGAGACAGGTCTCACTCTGTAACCTCAGCTGGCCTCTGATGTGAAGCAATCCTCCTGCTTCAGTTGGCTAAATGCTGGGATTACAACTATGTGCCACCGAGTCTGGTTTAGGACCGAACATAAACGGTAAATGAAATGTACACAGGCAGAATGTACTGAGCATGCGAGTGCTGTGATCCCAGAGTGAGGGCCGTGGATGCGCTTCTTAGCGCTCGCTGTGTTTCTGCAACATCTCTGGCTTTGAGTGTATCAGATTTTATTTATTTATTTATTTACTTATTATGTATACAATATTCTGTCTGCATGTAT
>LOJH01034816.1:0-15924 GCA_001685095.1 Ellobius talpinus
AAAGGACACAGTCAGTAAGACAAAAAGGCAGCCTACTGAATGGGAAAAGATCTTTACCACATCGGACAGAGGACTGATTTGTAAAATATATAAAGAACTCAAGAAATTGGACATCAAAATTCAAAATAACCCAATTAAAAAATGGGGTACAGAACTAGACAGAGAATATTCAACAGAAAAATCTCAAATGGCTGAAAGACACTTAAGGAAATGTTTTCTAAATATTTTAACTAAGCAAACAACAGTGTTCCACATGTAAAAAGTGAGGTACAAAGCAATCCACTCTAATTTTATAGCAGATAAGTACATGCAGATTTATGGAAGGCGGGAAACTCTGTGTATGTCAGTATCTGCAGGTCTTCTCTGACAGAGGAATGGCGGTTCCTCTATTTTCTAAATGTTCTATTATCTAATCTAAATTATCTAATAATTTAGTAGATTATTTCATTATTTCTCATTGTATATTTCTAAATGGATTTGAAACAGTATTCTTGGTGTAGGATTATGGATTGGCTATAAAGAAACAAAGAAAATATTTTATGCTTTCTAGATGAGGGAGACAGTTATGTAGAATTTATTCCATTTTTTCCCCCTTCCTACCTGGAAGGAAAATTGCAGTTGCTTTTGGTGTATACCATTCTGTAGTATATCATAGCATTTCTTGTTGCTAGCAAGAAGGAAAGTAAATTATCTACTATTCAAAATGTGATCCTGTGACCCATAGATAGAGTTACTGAGCTGATTTCAACTTCCCACTGCATGGCAAGACATGAGCCCATTGTTTCTTCTGTGAGCTTTTCCTAAGTTACTGTTCCTCATTATTTTTAGCTTTAGGGTTTGTGTCCATTTTAACAATTACAGCAACTTTTTCTCATATTGGGTCACATCTTGAGCACTCTAAGGAAAAGTAACACTTTAAATAGGGATTCCTGCCCTCTTCTCTGTTCACAGAGGAGGAATGGTCACATTACCTCCTGATGTTTACCAAGGACCTTTCCTAACCACTCCATTGTAATTTAAAAAATAGGGGTTTTTTTCATTACACTCCATGCTCTTAATTCTAAAGATTCAGATGTCATCATACACATTTTGTGATTCTGTAGCCAACATTGGCCTCAAACTGAGGGCAAGTCCCCTGTCTCAGCCTCCCAAGTACTGGTGTTACAGTTATATGCCACCAAGTTTGGTTTAATCATTGGTTCTTCTAGAAAGTCTTGGGTAAGTTCAAAACAAGAAACAAACAACACCAAGGTATAAACCTCAGACTGAGTAGTTTCCGTATAGCCTAACTCTTGTGGTACTGTCTGCCTAACAGCTCACCGTTCACCGGGTAGTGCTTTTGTGTCATCAAGTTGTCAGTTTTCAACAGTAAAGATTTGCTGTAACTGACAATAAATGTTTGGTGTAGGGTGTCAACGATGTAAGTGCTAAATTAATGACTTGTCCTTCATATACCAATTTTGTGAGCCATGTTTTAGCAAGTGGTTTTGTATTCTGTTTTAAACCATGGATAAAATTTTTGGAATAGTCATTGTCTTTTGGCTTCTTCTCCCATCTCCCCCCTCCCCTCCTCTGCCAAGAAAACCTCTGCAATGGTTTTTTTTTACTTTATTATAGCATACTGCAGTACTTTATACATGAACGCATTTTAATGTGAAAACATTTTATGTACAACTGCAGAGAAACTACACAGATAGCTTACCCCCCCCAAAAAAAGAAGGGCCATAATACCAAAGTTCACTGAGTTATTTGATAAACTTGAAAATAGTTTCTCTGTAGAAAATAGTAAGCATGTTAACATTTCCCAGTAAGCCCATTTAAACCAAATACAGGTGAATTGTACCATGTATTGTTTTCGATTCAGGATTCCAGAAGAAACCTTACCTTCATTTGTTCAAAGAGCCATGTTTTACTTACCTGCTATAAATGAAATTCCTATTAGCCTTCCTCCTTACTGTTCTATTTATAGCAGATTATTTTTTCTATAAATAATCCAAGACCACAAGGAATTTTAACCATTACTTCTCAAAGTGCAGCCAGCATGCCTTTCATCTGCTTGCTGTGCCATGAATTTCTAAATAGTAAAATGCTCATTGCTACCAAAGCATATTATTTATAATTTCAAATTATAAAAGACTTTAAGTGATGATTTTTAAGTTGCAATTTTAAACAATGCTTTGTGGTTTTTAAGTAGTAGACCGTACTTTCAGAAGGTCTCAGGTTTGGGAGCTGCTGTGGGCAGAATGTCCTATCAACAGTGCAGTGTTCAGTAGCTTTGCTTCCTATGCACAGAACATAAGAAGGCATTCTGGTGACACTTTTCAGGAAAGGATTTAGTTAAAAATATTTTTAATAATTCTGTGAAGATATAAACTTTGAGTTTTAGAAGTTTTGTTTCAGACAATATAGGATTTTATTTTTTAAAAATATTAATTTGTATATTGGTG
This sequence comes from Ellobius talpinus, assembly GCA_001685095.1. Classification (NCBI taxonomy): domain Eukaryota; kingdom Metazoa; phylum Chordata; class Mammalia; order Rodentia; family Cricetidae; genus Ellobius; species Ellobius talpinus. The sequence goes on from LOJH01034816.1 coordinate 2,448, forward strand.
TGCCTATGTGCCTATGGAGGTCATAACAGGGTGCCAGAACCCTGGAACCAGAGTTACAGGTGGTTATGAGCTACCATGTGGGCGCAGGAAACTGAAGCTGGGTCCTCTGGAAGAGGACACAGTGGTCTTAAGTCCTGAGCCAATCTTCCAGTCCCTGGGTTTACTCTTAAATATTCAGAATAGTTTTAGGGGGAAAAGAAAATAGTTCACAGCAAGCAGAGTTACTGTTATTTGCTTATAAATGTTTATCACGCACCCCCAAAGCTACCAGACACACATTCCCGTTGCATTGCCAGGCACAGCACCACCTCAAGAAATCGTCATCTGTGCTCATGGAACGTTTACATCTAGAAAAATTGACTCTAACAAAAATCACACTCACCTATTTTTGAGTTTTTTTCAGTTATATGTTGTTTCTAGTGTTAGTGAATTCAGATTTAGAAGAAAGATGTCACTGTCATATGAATATTCTAATTTGAACCACAGTAATTTAAACTTTTTTGGACTCTGAAACGAAAACAAAACGTTTTTGAAATTTATAGAAGTAAAACTACATGGTAGCTTATATTACTTATCTCCTGAATTAGAGAATATGTGTGTGAATATATGTACATTAAAGTACATAGATGTAACATGTACATGCTGCAATATTTTCCTCTGTATATTTTGATAATTACATAACTTACCTGGAGGAATTAGCAGAGTACAGTTTGTGGAATAGGAGACCTCCATCCTGTAGTTAGTACCATATTATACATATTCCGCATTACTCTACCATAGTTACCCAAAAGTGCATACATATTTTATGTTACTCTGCTGTAGTTAGCCAAACATTTGTTTTTGATGTGTGCTAAAAGTGAAATGGCAGCCAACCTGAAATCAAAATATCAAATTCAGATATTCCCTCCTACTGGTATATTCCATGTAGCGTGTCTGGGACTGGTGTTCTTTAAAACATCCCTCTATCTTAGCTGCCACACCTTTAAATGTCAACAGCAACAGCGTCTCTCAGGTTGCTTATGAGGATCACAGAATCTGTGTACCAAGTATCATCACGAGACTTCTAAATAAATGGTACCTGTTACCTTTGAGTTGAGTTGGATAAATAACTTATGGTACTTTAATGACCTTTGAACTGAATAATAAGAATTTTTGGTTTGATCAATATGTTCAGTATCAGTTGACAAGTTAACATACCCATATTGTTTTTCTAATACTAGATATGTCTTCCCCTCATAGATCTGACAGTGATTAGACATTTCTCTCCAGCTCAGGCTCTTTTCACTTTAACCATTTAATATTTCTGTTCTAGCTTAGAAAATGACTTCCCTGTAACTGCTCATATCCAACTTGATACATTAGTGTATTCTGAAAGACTCCAGGGCCCAATACATGAGTCCAGCATATAGTGCATATTAGAGCTTCTCTGAGAACAAGTATGGTGTTGCGTGCATAAGACATGTCTGCTTTCTGCTGCTTTGATGTGTGGTCTCCATGATTACAGTAATTCAACATGATAGGGATCTAAGGAAATGTCAACAGCCTAGATGTTTTTTGGACCTTTAAGTTACAAATATACTTTTATAAATAATTTGTACTCTATTCGCAGATAAGGGAGGATGAATTCGAACTGAATTTTCATGTTTACCTCAGGGGTATCTTCTTGGTGCCCACATAATCGTAAAAACTTTATCAGCCTCAAAAGCTACTGTCCTCTGAATTCTTACTAGGCAGTTGGGTTCAAATCCAGGTGGTATCTTATGATTCAACTTTGCTAAACAAATAGCTCAATTTAATTATTCTCAGTCTGTAAATTAAACAGTACTATTTATGTAAGTTCCTAATTATGGATCTTGGCATATGGGATTAAAATCTGTAATTTTCAATATGGTTATTGCTGTGACAGGGGAATTTTGTTTAGGTTTTTTTGTAACATACTGGAAATCTTTTCAACCTATAGGTAGATTTATCATCCATTCTAAAGGCTATTTATTTATTTCTTGATCTAGTAGTGGGAATTCTAGTAAATGTGTCTCTCACTATTTATCAAATATATATATATATTATCATATTAATACTGTAAATATTGAGAGACGAAGGGAGGGATCAAAAGAGGCTCCTTTGCTAGCAGATTGGGACCACAGATACTACTACCTCATGCTAGCAGGAGAATTAAGCTTTAGCCTTTGATGGGTAGAATGGGTATGGTCTTAAATGAAGTCAAAGTTTATTCTGAGGGATTCTTTCTTTCCTTTGTGCTACATGTAAACATATTATTCCATCCTTTTTGTTCTTAGAAATACCTTGAAGATTTTAGCAGCTAACTGGATAGGCATTTGTTTGTAGAATATTTGAAAATCTAACATGGTTGTAAGACAACTCTTTGCCTTTTTTAAAAAAAATTGAATTAGGATTAGAAGTGAATACAGGAATTTTCTACTTGTATTCTGTGTTACTGAGACGTGAAGTAGAAAGTGTTGTTCCTCAATCTCAAGGTCACAATTTTGTCACCTCGTCATAGTACTGATTCACAAGGTTAACTTAGTGTAGGAAACACCATACAAGTGTGTAGGAGAGCAGGAAGACACGATTGGACTTTGTAAATTTAATGTGTTTAAATGTTAACAATAGTATTCATGTCATAAGATTATATATGCTATTCTACTTAGTCCTCTTCATAAAGAATCCTGTGCAGTACTTAGCTGCAAGGTTATACCTTCCTTATACCTTTATTGGGTATAATCATATAAACACCTATCGTGTTAGGTGCTTCAAATTCTTTCCCAGATGAGAGAGGATATTTTCTTTAGCATATTTATATTTATATCTTTATTTATTAAAGCCAGGTACAAGAGGCTCATTGTATGAAGAGGCATAAGACATGGGGTCTGTGCCTCTTCAAAGGAGTTATCTAGTAGGAAGAGCCACCTGTGTAAAATCTTAATGGGAATGTTTGAGTTCCAAGATCTTGTGGTTCAGAAATGCCACAGTAGATGCTTCAGGATTGGGACAGGTCTTATCAGAGACTCCCAGGAGAAACTTGGTCTGCACTAGGCATTTTGTCAATATTTATACAACACAGGTTCTCTGAAATGGCACACCAAATGGTTTGTGTTTGTAGAAAGACATATGATTGGAAAAAATAAAGAGGCCAGACTGTGAGCCATATTGTGCTTATACTGTACAAATTGGAGAAGCCCCCTAGACTTTTAATTAGGACAGGAGTGGATGTTTTGCCAGTGTGGAGATTGGTTGGAATGGAAAGAGAAAAGGCGAAGAATAGGACAACTTAGAACAAATCACTGCAGTGGTTAAAGAGGCATAAGATGGTTATAGAGAGGACAGGAAAGAGAAAGTTGGCATAGTATATAAGAATAAAAAGCAGAGCCTAGGCTATGAGACTGCATCTCCAAAACAGCAGCAACAAGTAATAGGTAGGATATGAGAAATGACTAAAATTTGCAAAATCTCTGCATTAATATGTGGGCTACTAAGCATAATAAGCAAACTCAGATCTCTAAGAATCAAATAAGAAAGCTGAATGTGGTGGAATACACCTATATTCTCATCACTTAGAAGGAAGCTGGGGTAGCATTGCAAGTTCATAGCTGTTCATTGCAAGTTCATGCAAAGTGTTGTTTGCAAGATGATATTATTGGTATGATTTCACAGACATGTACTGTTAGCTGTTTCAAATTATTTTACAGAATAAAAATAGTGAAACCAAGCTACCATCCTATTTCAAGTAGAAATACAAATACTTCAAAGATGTGAAGGTATATATTCGAAGCTAGCAATAACTTACTATTGCCTCCATCATATTCTTGCCTTCTGTGAAGATGTCATGCTCAAAATTCTGTGTGAAACCATTTACAGTTCAGATCCTAGTAAACCATTAATTATCCTGTGTATTCCTAATAGTGAGGAAACATCAAACAGAAAGAAAAGAAAATCTTCATTCTAGAAATAACCATGTAATGAAAACTTCCCTTTCCAATCTTCTTCCTTAGCAATCTTGGTCTTGATGTATTATTTAAAACATCAATGTTCTTCCTTAAAACTCAAGTACCTTACTGCAGACTAAGCTAACAGAACTGAGAACACAACCCAAGAAAGGAGTGTGTGGAGTTTACAAGATTTGTAATATTTTCTCCTCCATGCAAGATGACAGATGTTGAAAGCTAAATTACTTATCATAATGGCAAGGACTCGGAATTCACTGTTCATGAGGAAGAAATACATTGTTTTTCTGTGAAGTAGATTAGATTTTGACCATTTATTCTCAAATGAACATACAGGACCCCAGAAGTCATTTACAGATCAAAGTGTATCCTTTACTACTCAGAACCACTTGGGAAATGTGTCCTGCTTATTTGGTGTATATTAGCTGAGACTTAGCTAAGACCATGCCTGAGAACTGACATGACAAGCCCTTGTTGTGTCAAAGTCAGAGAGGATCTCTCCACGTTCCACCATCCTCACTGATGATCCTTGTGGCCTATGATTGTAAACAGGTTTGCTCCTCTGTCTTCTGACATGAATAAGTGGGTGTAAATGGTGAATAGTTTGAAGATAGGGTTGTCATTTCATGTTTTTTGTATAAAAATGGACAACATCCAAACAGCTCATTTGATAAATGAACATAATATATCACAGATGATTTCATTCCATGTTAACCTATAATTTCTTAGCTTAAACTGAAATATTAAGAGTGAAAATTGGATCTCATTCTACTTTTAATCATGGGTACAAATCATTTGGTTTTCAGAATCCTCACCAAATAACTTTCTGATCCATGCAGCCAGTGAGAAATTAAATATTTTCAAAAGAAACACTGATTTCCCCCCTACCTTATCAAAACCTTACAGAAAGTTTTTTATATATACTTAAAGAGAAAGCCTTTCTCCATAAATGCAAAGCAAAGAATAAATAACCAGTTTTTCTTGTCTTGCTAAAATAAGATAAAATGTGTCCTACTGAAATCATAGAACAGAAGTGTGGTGAAAATCTTCCCCTGGAGTACTTTATATTTGGTTTGAGAGCTATTACATAGAATATTAATAAACAATCAGTAATCTTTTAGCTAAAGCAAAGATAAACAAAGAGTCAGAAAATACAGTCTCATGGTGTGTGCAGCTGAGTCTTTACATTTTTCCTATTGAACAAAGATAAGAAAAGTACAGGTGACTTTAATGTGTAAAATCCACCTTTCACTGTTAGCCCTAGAGGAAAAAATTAAATTACCTACTCAAGCTAATTCTATCATTGATAACCAGGCCTGCATAGTCTCTGGTTTCACTGCCATTTTGAACCACTGTTTGGACTTGTCTGAACTAAAAGACTATAGGGGCTACCTCAATAAAGCAAACATTCCTTTAAAAAATTTTACTAATTTTTTGAAAATTTCATATATGACTACTGCATTTATAAATTTTCCTCATCCCTCCATCCCACCATGCACCATGTCTGCCCTCTGCCCCTCTCAAATTCATGGCCTGTTTTTCTTCAGTTAATATTGAGGTGTGTGTGCTTGCGTGTACTTCCGCACACTCATGCACACATATGGAAAAACTATAACCTGAGTACATTACTGTCACTCAGATGTATATTTTTTTACGGCTGACTACTTGGTTTAGCTGATTAGAGGGCACATCACTGAGAAAGACTGACTCTCTTTCAGCAGTCATAGCCTGTGGCTTTTCGTCTAGGGGTTGGACCGTGTGAGATACTCTCCTTCCACATTGGCATGTCAACGGCCATTGTCATTGTTCGGGTCTTATTTAGGAAATCATATCCTTGAGACTCTTCTGTCCCTATGGAAGACACTGTCGCATAATAGATACTGTGTCCTCTGGAAATTCCAATCTTTCTCTTCCCTCTTCCAAGATACTGTGAGTCTTAGCTGTAGGGATTGTGTTCTAGATCCATCAATCAAGAATGAGCACCACACTTTAAAAATGTTTCTGGCTCTTGTTAGATTTTATTTATTTATCCATACCAATTTATGTGCTATAAGCTTTTGGCAAAGCTTCTTCCACCTCAGCACTGCTGACATCTGAAGATAGGTAATTCTGTTATTGGGAGCTATCTTATGCACTGGAGGGTATTTCTCACATCTTGGGCCTTTATCTCTTACAAAAGTAGCTTTCCCCCATTTGTGAGAAATAAAAATGTCTTCAGCCATTGCCAGATGTCCCCAAGGAACAAAACTGTCCCATTGTTGAGAAGTGCCTTGTGGCATTTGAACAACACTGAAAAGCTGAAGAGAATGCACCTACTCCATTAGTATTTGTTAACAATTAAACCAGTGCGCAGCTGTGCCTCCAAGATTTTCCCATGGTAGTTAACGCTTGTTTTCTGAGGTGGATATCTCACACTACATTGAAAAATTATTGAGTAAATTAACTTGAAGGCTAAGCCAACCATAACACTTGAGTTTGTAAAAGTTTAACATTCTTATGCTTTAGAGAAAGCCTCAAGTTTAGTATATAATACCATTTCCTTTTGCTCAGTTCATTAATATCCCATTTCAAAACAGAACAGTTGAGAATTTAAAAGATACTAAATCATTACCAATATATTGTATTATCACCCATGTTCTCCATGAAAGCAATTCTCAAAGTGCATTCTAAGGACCCATGGAAGCCCCAAGACCTCTCAGAATGAGGATACCTGCACTGATGATCTTAACAGATGTTAATCATTGTATTCACTAGCACCTCAGAGTTAAAAAAGGTCAAGGCCACTGAACATCCTTGAGAAAGCAAAGAAATGGTTAATTCTGTAAATATCAACACATGTATGTTATTAATATATGACAAAATAGAGATATAAATACTTATGTAGGTGGACTCTTTTTTGCCTCACCAGCCACTCCCCAAATAACCACACAGACTTAACTATTGATTATAAATGTTTGGCCAATATCTTAGTCCTTTTTTTAGCTAGCTCTTATAACTTAAATTAACCCATTTCTATTAATCTGTGTGCTGCCCCAAGGCTCATTTACCTCACCTATGAACTTCTCATATTGCTGCTTCTATGTCTGGCTCAAGGCTCTCAGACTCTACCCTTCTTCCTAGCATCCTCCTAGTCTGTCTCTCCCACCAATAGGCCAGCCAGCTTTTATTAACTGATGAGAGCAATACTTATTTATAGTATACAAAGATTGTTCCACGGTATATACTTGTGCTGTTAGCATTTGATAGTATCCATAAGAAAAAGCATGTGAAATATACAGTTACTACAGTATAAGTATAATTTCTGCGATATCTTTTTATTAGAAGATTTCAGTTACTTTCCTTGGGGATCTAGCATTTTGTTGAGCCCCTAGCCCTTTTAACAACATCATAGCAAATAACACTTGTAGCTGTGTTCTTCTGTTTCTTATAAAGATGGTCACAGTAGCCCAATCAGTTCCCTTCTGTGTGATAAAAACTGATTTTTTCCCCACACTGATGTCTATGGTATGCAGCTTTCCATGTACTGAGTTCTTATCTGATATACTTCAGATGATTCCCCGAAGCCTGACTTGAGTTCTAGATTCTTCACTCATTTAGTTTTAACTCTGTTTCCATCTATAAATCATATTTGAGTAGTCTAAACATGTTTTTCATGTATTCTAATTTTTATGTGATAATTTGGAGACTACTGTTCTAGATTTTAGATTTATTTTCCTTAAGAAAATAATGAACATGTATGCTTTAATTCTTTGCTGCAAGGATGAACTATACACTAGACTTCTAAAGTGTTATTTTGGTTTCAAAATATATTCATGAGTGATACTTCTTAGCTTAAAGATGAGAAAACTAAAACTCAGAGTAGTCACTTTCCTAAAGCTACGCAGGTAGTCAGGTGGGACTGCTGAGATCTGAAACAAGTCAGTGTCCTCCGTGAGCAGCCATGTGCCACTGTGTGCATGACCTCACCTGGAGATGCTGGCATCTTAGCACAAGGTTATTCAGAGGTTAAATGAGAGTCTCCTCATGGCAGTAAGCCATGATGTACTACAAAATATTGTTTAAAATTCAGATATATACATATATTTTATATATATGTGAATACCATATGTAAAACTGTTAAAGGAAACTTTATAGACTTGACCTTAAAAATCTTTAAACAATGTGCTCATTTCCCATAAACTAAATATACAAGCAACTTGCTGCTTCCTAAAAATAGATGTCAGTTGAGAAGAGATTGACCGAGCAGGAATACGAGCATCTTCAGAACAGAAGCTGGGGAGTTTTGCTCCCCTAGCAAATTACTACACTCTGTGTCATCCCAGGACCTTCCTACTTCAGTGTAGAACTCTGGCCCAAAGCAGCCGCTTTACCTTACATGTCTGCAGTAACCAGAGGGTGTACCCAAGCACATCAGTCATCTCAGGAGATTCTCTTCTATTAGAGGCTCTCAGTATGCAGTCAGTTCACTTGCCCAAATCTAGCAAGGAATCAATACCTTGTGATATGGAGCAAACAGAAAGTCTATTGACAGTGCTCAGAGAACAATGTGAAACCTAGAGCCATTCCCAGAACTAAATGGTGGGTATGCTGCTCTATTGATTAAGCCACTAGATAAACAGACACTTGGCAAAATGTAGGGAACTTCATTTGAGGATTAAATTTAGGGTGAGCCTTGGGCTTAATGACTGGCTTACTAGAATTATAACACATTTTGTTTGTTTGTTTGCTTGTTTGTTTGTTTCTTTGAGACAGGGTCTGGGGGTTTCCCAAAACTGGCAGGTTGCACACTGGTCTCAAGTTTGTAGCAGTCTTTCTGTTCCACCCTCCTGAGTATCAGGATTAGAGGGACAAGTAACAACTCCCAGCTACAGTTACTACTTTTTAGTTTTTATTCCTAGTAAATTTAGCAACAGAAAGACATTCCTTGTTGTTTCTAATAGATCAAAGTAAAGAAACTGCTTCGGTTGTCAATGCATTAATCATTTTTTGCATTTGAAATGTAGCACTGTCCTGGGCTGAAATGAAAGCATGCATGAAGGATGGAGAGACAATCGATACCCATTCTAGTTTACTCCTACGTACCATCTTTTGGGGAATAGAGTAAGCACAGCTCAGAAAGAGAGAGAGTGTTTATGTTTGTGAACTGTCTTATGTAAGTGATAAACAACATACTTTAACATGAAGTGTTGTTCCACACTCAACAAGTTGACACTATTCGTGTTTTTGAAAGCCTGTTTGAGAGTACTTACGAAGATAAGGAATAGGCAGTGTCATTTGAAGCAGGAGCCTAGAAATTCTTTTTAGCTAGCTACATACATACATACATACATACATACATACATACATACAAACACACACAAACATACATATATAGTTTTAGTTTCAGAGTCATCATGTGTGATAGGAGTTCCTTAGGATAGTTCAATATTAAAAAACATCATTATCAATATGAAATGTAATAGCTAATTTATCTCCTGTCTTCATTGCTTCAGGTAAAAGATAAGCATTCATTGTTCTTACTGAAATTTTAAGAACTTTAAGCTAATAAGTGCTACACCGTACACAGTCTGTGGTGGTAAGAAGTTGGCACAGTGGCAGGGGAGGCCTGGTCAGAGGATCAGACTCGCTCACGCTCGGCACTGTTTGCCTTGGGGCATTCTGTTGTGTGAGAGCAGGATGGTCGTTCTCGGAGTTGAAAACTAGAGTTTTTCCAATACGTACAGTAATGTTTCTGGAATAATCTTTTCCTAGTCATAAGAAACTATTGTTTTGGATCAATTTATTAGCTTGTATGTAATTTTTCTATACTAGAGAATTCTAATGATTCTTAATTAATGTAAGACCATAAAATTAAGAGGAAAAAAATGATGTTCTAAGCAATTAAAGAGAATTTTGGGGTGTGGTAGAAATATTCTTTCTTGATTTTAATGGTAATGATAGGTCTAATCCATTTTTTAAAAAAATCTTGCTAATTGCACACTTAGAAAATAATGCATATTATTACATTTAAATAGTAATTATATTCTAAGTGAACTATAACATTAGCTATTGCACTTCATATTTTATTTTTATTTTATTATTGTTGTATGTTTTTGTTATACATGCATGGGAACATGCAGGTCTGTAGAGACCAGAGCAATTCATAGGGTATGTATCGTCTGTTGCTTGCCACCTTTCTGACTTGAAACAGAGTCTCTCAATGACTGGGAACCTTCCTGTTTCAGTTAGGCTGGCTGTCTGGGGAGCCCTTCATACCCACCCGTTTCTGTACCCCAATGCTGGATTATAGGCATGCACAGTTATGCCCTGCTTTGTATGAAGGTGGTAGGGATTTGAACTCAGGTCCTCATGTCTGCTGGACAAGTGATCTTAACCACTTAGCAGTCTTGCCAATTCCTGCATTTCATATTTTATGTAGAAAAATAATATATGTTTAAATATATTTAGATAGGGCATTGTGAAATTCACAATTTCAGTGTGAACTTACTAACGTGGACTAAAAAGGTAAAAGAAATATATACTACTATTCCTTTCATAGTGGTGACAATCATAACAGTTTCTCCTCTTCCTTTAGCCCTGGAATGAGACCAGATGTAAGCTCTCCTCCATCTAGTTCCTCAACAGCAGCGGGACCACCTCCCAAGCTCTGCCTGGTGTGTTCTGATGAAGCTTCAGGATGTCATTATGGCGTGTTAACATGTGGGAGCTGTAAAGTCTTCTTCAAAAGAGCAGTGGAAGGTAGTGTGTGTTTTGAAGAGTTTCATGTTTGCTCTATTTTGTTTCTGTTTCTCACAGTAAATTTTGGACTGTCCATTTATGCAAAGTCCAGCAAGGCTAGACATCAGTTTAGGGCCAAGCATGGTGCCTTGTATGTCCTCCATTGGGAAGGGGAAGGGAAAGGGAAAGGACAGGAGGAAGGAGCAGAAATAGAATAAACTGCTGAAAGTTCAGTCTGAGAGAGAACTGTAGAAGACACTGTGAGGAATAGTGCTACGTGAACTGACAGTCTGCTGAGTCTGAACAGGTAGAGAGTAGTAGCTTTCCATTACCCATAAGCAAGTTGGTTCAAAGCTGCCAGCTCTACCATTCAGACAAAAATGAGTGACACCAGGAAATGTGAGGTCTCTGCTAATAAGAGGTCATACTAAGTACTATGAATACCATTAAGACTTGATCTGCCTTCAGGGAGGTCACAGTCCACTTAATAAAGGCCGAATTAACAATTCCAAGTACAGAGATTATCATACAGAGGCAGTCTAGAACAGTGGTGTCTTAAGGGGGTGACTGCACTGTAAAAATGATACAGGATGACCTTGTGCTGGTGGGTACACTCCCCAGAGGGAAAGATTACTATTAGAGATAGTTTATATACCAGTCCTAAAAGTTAAATTCTTAATGGAATTAAACCAGAAAATAAAACTAAATTTACCTCTGAAATGTAATGTCACTACAGTCCACTGTTCTTAATTCTTATTTAAAATTAACTCTTTCACTTATTTTTAGGTAAAAAAATAGTATTAGCTGCACTATTTTTAAAGAAATGTTTATCATTTAATTATTTTAGCAGAGTATGGTGGCTAGATTCCATGATTAGTAAGAAAACCTTTAAATGTGTAATGTGAATGAGTATATTAGTTGGCTCTCTTTCCTCTTTTATTTGAATTTTATTGTTCTCAAATGCACTTCCCAGCTCTAAACTTCTATACACTTTGGTACTCTAACTCAAATCTTTATCTAGACTTGTAAAATCCCTATACATAGTTTGTAGCATTTCTTCGTTAAAAGACAGGTATGTTATATATTTAACATCACATATTAACACATACTAGAAATTCTACTTAGCCCCCATATTGGTATTATAAATATCCAAATATAAATCTGAGTAAGTTTTAAGCATTTATTATTTATATAAGATGTATTAAGATGTATTGAGAGTAAATATTTTTTTCTTTCTTTTTTTCTTTTTGGTTTTTCAAGACAGGGTTTCTCTGTAACAGCACTGGCCTGTCCTGGAACTAGCGTAGACCAGGCTGGCCTTGAACTCACAGAGATTTGCCTGCTTCCTCCCAAGTACTGGGATTAAAGTGTGTGCCACCACCTCCAGGCACGATATTGTTTTGTAATTTAAGATCCTGGGAGTTCTCCATTTTTTTCTATGCTCCTCTGCCCTGCCAATCGCTTTTCTACGTCATTTTACCCACAGTATCTAAATTTATTGTTAACATAAGGTAGACAGTTATCAGTGATTTCATTTTCCACATGTGAAGTACACACACACCAAAGCAGTTATGGCCCTGTGAGCACTTAGATCCTATTAGGATCTGTGTCTGAGAGAGGAGCAATCAGGTTTGAAGATCTGAAGTGGCAAAACTGAGATTCCAACAGTGGTCTCCAAGTAAGGTGTTTGCATCAGGACACTGACTCTCAAAGGCACATTTGACAAGCCCCTGACACCTGCCAGTTTATAATATAGGTGGATGCTGAAATAAAAATAATTACAAGAGATTTAACTAATTGCTGCCATGCACTGAATAACTTTGAACACAACATTTGCATAATTACCTCTGAGATTTACAAACTTTCCAACACTTCATCAGAGAACAAACTCTAAAAGGTCAATGTTTTCAAGAACAGGATTTTTGTATTTTTTGTATTTTTTTTTGGCACCCCAATGTACCATACTGCTACTGAGAAGTTTAAACTGATTAGATTGCATTACATTTAATCCCAGGACAGTTTGTAGTCTGCATATTTTACATGGCCTTTGTTGTGTTCCTATTTCCATACCAGTTTGATCTATGAACTATTGGTCACAGAAGCCAGCTTGGTATGATCTGGGAAGGGACTACATTACTGTGTATCGGGACAGAAGCGTCAGGTATCTTTTGAGTGCTACTCCTGTCATTAACAGCAAGCCACAGACACATGCTAAAAGTAAATTTCAGCCAGAAGTACCAGTAAGAGCAGTATTGAGAGGCTTCGGGTGATCTCAAGGCTCTTCACTTGGTATTGAGAAACTAAAAGGAAATTTACCAGGTAGCAGGAAACAAGAACTCCAGATACCTGTCTTAAAAATATGGTTGTTAAATTACTATTAGTAGTGCATGCTTATTCCTTGTGAGATATTGAACACTAGCTCCAATCCCTTGTTTTATAATAAGGAAGGAATCGACCAGTTGAACATCATACTTTTATTATGATAACCTGAGCCTATGGTGAAGAGTCACATTATACTATACCCTGGACAAAGAAATCAATATCAGCAGAAAATGCATAGCTGAACCTTTTAGCTGATAGAAAACAAACAGTGGCTCTCTTCTACTCTAGAAGGAATTTCTCCCATAACTGCAGGATACTAGTGTGGGGAGATTCTGGCAAGACAGTGATATGGAGATGTTCTTTTTTTATTTTTTTATTATTACTATTAAAAATTTCCACCTCCTCCCAATTCCCTCCCCCTGCCCCCATCCCCCCTCCCTTTCTAGTCCAAAGAGCAGTCAGGGTTCCCTGCCCTG
>LOJH01034818.1:2628-15924 GCA_001685095.1 Ellobius talpinus
GGGGGGGTGCCCTTACATTACACAGCTTTCTTTCTGATCCTTCTCTTTTGATTTTTCCTTTTTTTTTTCAGGCCATCCAGACCTTTCAAGTTCCCGAGAAGGTAGAGTAATTTAAATCATCTTGTTTGCTAATAAACTTCTCTGCAGTTTCTATTTCTCTGCTTTCTCTACATTTTGTTCTTTCCCCCGTCTTCATTCACATTTTATGAAGGAAAAATACATTTCTTTTCTCATACATCAACTGCTTTCAGAACCCAGTATCTAGAAAAGTACTTGTCAAACAGAGCAGATTTTCTTACCCTTTAAATTCCCTCGGGGTCTGCATCTATATTTGTCTAGCTATTTTGCATTCTTTCCTATTCAAGTTGGCTTTTCTATCCTTCTTGTTGGCAGGAGGGGCCAGGGTCACATGCACCCCCATTATCTTATTTGTTGAATAACAGTATCTATCTACCATTCTGCCAACTAGTATGACTTGAATTAATGGTAGTTTATTTCAAATGCATTAGATGTTTTTCTTTTTTTTAAAAAAAAAAGTAACTGTATTAAGATGAAGGTATTCATTTATGTGGACTTTTTATTTTTTACTTATACATATGTATATGTGTATATGTTTATGTATAGGTATATGTATATGTCTGGGGGTATGTGCACATGAGTGTGGGTGCCTGTGGCCAATGGTATCAAATTTGAAACTATAGCAACAAGCAGCTGTGAGAGTCTTGATGCCAGTGGTGGAAATAGGGGTATAGCCATTTCACTATTAACTCCCAAACCCCAGGAACCCTTAGATGGAACTCTTGAAAATAAAGCAAAGATACTGTCCTGTGCTCTTAGACAGTGTGGCTCTAGGTACAGTGTCATCACACTTAAACTTGAAGTGACCTGTGAGGTTCAGCTGCCACAGAAGCTCAGGTAGAAAAGAGTCCATCCTTCCCAGTGGGAGCACTCACTGTCTAGAGCAGCGGTTCTCAACCTGTGGGTCAGGAGCCCTTTGGGGGCTGAACAACCCTTTCACAAGGGTCCTATATCAGATAATCCTGCATATCAGAAATTTACATTATAGTTCATAACAGTAGCAAAATTACAGTCATGAAATAGAAATGAAATAATTTTACTGTTGGGGCCACCACAATATGAGGAACTGAATTAAACAGTTGTAGCATTGAGAAGGTTGAGAACCACTAGTCTAAAGCAAAACTCAGTCTCCCAAGGGGAGCACTCACTGTCTAAATCTAAATAATATTTAGACAGTGTCTAAATAATAATAAATAAAATTCTCGTTAGCAGACTTTCCTGTTTAAAGTAACTTAAGATTTTGATTAAAAAAAATAAAATATAAATTACATTTAGCCTGCTTAGGTGATACGAGGACCTGGGCCCAGGGCCCAGCATTTGTTAAACAGGCACTCTCTTGAGCTGAGCAGCATCTGCATTTTAACTATTTTTGGGGGGGTCTCTTCTGTGTGCGCGATATGGAGGCTGGAATTGAGTGTCAGCTCCCTTCCTCTGTCACTCTCCACCTCAGTTTTACCAGCCCTGGACCTTGCTGTTCCAAGCAGGAAGCAGTTCCCAGGCTCTGCCTGTTTCAGTCCCCAGTGCTGAGGATCCAGGCTCAGGCCTTTGTGCTTGCACCAGAAGCACTTTATCCACTGAGCCAGCGCCCCAGGCCAAGTTTTAACCGGTTTGAAGAGCACCATTTTGTGACCACACACACACACACACACACACACACACACACGCACACACGCACACACGTGTGCGCACACGCGCGCGCGCACACGCACACGCATACACGCACACACACGCATACACGCACACACGTGCACGCACACTCACGCACGCGCACACACACGCGCGCACACACACACATTTTCGTCTTACTAAACTGAAATGCTATACAATAACTTTGTCCTCATTTCCTTTTGTCATAGTTTTGGCAACCACAGTTCTACTTTTTCGTCTCTATAAATTTGGCTGCTCTAGGTATCTCATTTGAGGACAGTCATCCATCTCTTGTCACTCTGAGTGACTCATTCCATTTAACCTAATGTCCTCCAGGCCATTCATATTTTAGCATGTGTCCTAAGTTCCTTTGTTTTCAAGGCCTAATCGTATTCTGTTTTGCTGTATGTAAATGCCATACTTTTTCTAGTTCTTCCACTTTTGCCCCTTCCTGAAAGAGAGAGACAGAGACATGGGGAACCATATATAAATAAACATGCCCTATTACCAAAAAAATCTCACTTTTCTGGAAATAATGATTTTCTCAGCAGACTAAAATTTTAACATTTTGAAAAGATTTGGGTTTTCCTCTGTTACCAAATTGATTTTTTTAAGAATCTCAATTTTTTTCTTTTTAGCATATCTACCTATAAATACAACTTACTCCAAAAAGCCTTTTCTGATTTTCCAGTTCACACCTCACCTGGAAATAACCTCTTCTTTTTCATTGGCCAAGCATCAGTTCTGTTCTTTTAGAGCCACACTTTTGCCTACGTTTGTAGATACCTGTGCCTGTCTGATTTTCTGCACTTAGCTGTAAATTCCTCGAGCACAGATCTTTCTTCCAGTCTTTGCATCACCACAATGCCTTGCATCTTACTATTGATGTACTATTAGATGAATCTGTAACCTCACACAAAGAAAAGAGATGTTTGTCCTGTTTGTGTGTGTGAATTTTTTCGAATCTGAGTTGTTCTTCCCATTAGGTTAACAACTGATGCCGCTAGAAGTGCCTGCCCTTAAGGGACAAGAAAAATTGTGAGGATTTGGGGGGAAAGCAATAAGCTGGGGGGAGGAAGGTTTCTTTAGAAAAGAAGAGAGAACACAAGATCTTAAAATTTGCTCACATCTGTAAGGTGGAAGCCATGACCATTTAGTTGATTTGGGCAGTGCCAAAGTCAGGAGAGGAAAGGGGCATCTAGTCAAGTTACACCCTTTCGGGGAGGTTTGAGCAGGTTTCTCAGAGGCCACAAAGGGTAAAGCCGGGAGAGAAGCAAATAATTGACTGTGGAGCTTCCTGTGATGTCCGTGATTCTGTACGACCCTTCACAGCTATCTCCAGTCTACTTCCAGAGTAATCCGGGCAATAAGGTCGAGCTTCTGTAAGTATATTCAGGGGACTTCCAATTGGATACCAGTCTAGTACACAGTGCCATCTTCACCAGGGAGCCAGGCTGCCCACTCACTAGAGTCATGGTGCATGGAAACGTTTACGAAACCCTGTTTCTAAGAGGATCTGAGAGCCAACCGAGAGATGACATGAACTTGATACAGTGGGGCTAGGATCGAGCTTCGGGCCCGCTGTGCAGGGAGAGCTCGCCCAGCCCTTCTGGGCCACTCCCCCTAACCCACAGATCACAGACGAGGAAGCATTCACAGCTGTGCTGAGTTCTAGCCAAACATCTCCCAGTTAAGCAGGTGGGTACAGGATAAGTGTTACCTGGTGTGTAGGGAGGCCTGTGTAAAAGACCAGCCCTTTTAAAAATTGTTCTAATGCACATATGGTTGACTTTTCAAAAAAAAAATAACATGTACATGCTTTAGTGTTGGTCAGAAGTGAAATGTTATAGGTGTATCTGTGTGTATTTTATAGGCAATCTTAAATATCCTTTACTCCTCCCACTTTTATAGGTTTTTCTAACCATGATATTGTAATCGTTGTCTGTATTGCATCTCGCACATGGGCCAAGTTGGCACTATGGACGGAAGGCCTGCCACAGTCGGTGCTGTTCAGGAGAAGCATTGTCTAAACGACTGTGCATCTCCCCACAGTGCTGAGCTTGCTCAGATGGCAGTGCTGAACATTTGTCTCTAGAGAGGCCAGCGTGGGAAGTATCTGCTGTGTGCGGAAGGAGTTGTGATATAGTGAGGTTAAATGTGTGTAGAAGAATGCATGAAAGAACTAACCATAAAGCGTCCACATGGCGCTGGTGCACGTATGCAGCATATGGCAGGACTGTGGAATCAAAACCAAATGTTTTCAAAGGCAAGGAAAGCAATTATTGAAAGAGAGTTTTAGAGTTTCTGTGTATGTGTGCATATTTCTCGAGAACACAAAGCAAAAAGTCCTTCTGGATAAATTAAGCTACAGATGAAAACTAAGCAATGCAGGGCCACTGTCCTCTCTTGATAACATGTTTGTAAGAAGGAACAACTTCTGGTTCATGTGAAAGGGCGGATCCCTCTAGAATGCAATGAATAAGCGCTTAGGTCCAGTGCATCCACGTTTCACGGCTGGTATTTTCAGGTCTCGTGTAAAGTGCGCTTTCTAAAGAATGGAGTGATGGATGGAATGGCTCAGGGGTGCTCCTCAGACAAAACAGTGATATCCTCACTGTGTAGTGGAGGATGTTTGCAGGGGGTAGGAGGCCACTTGGAGGACATTGGGGTTCATGGGTTCCCATCACATCATTGCCTAACAAAATGTTCATGCAATAGTCTTAAATCCAGAATATGCAATCAGACAAATAATGATCAACTCAGTGTCCCGTGGTCTGTGTGATTTTGCAGAGAGAAACTAAGAGTTAGTGGGGCTAGGACTTCCTTTCTTTCTGAAGCAGGATCTCACTATGTAACTCTGGCTGACCTGGAACTCAAATATGCTGACTAAGCTGGTCTTCAGCTCGCAGAGATCCATCTGCCTCTGCCTCCCAAGTGCTGAGGTTAAGGTTTGGCAAAGGTAGCTAGAGAGACAGCTGTGGGCACTGGGAACAAAGCTCTTGTCTTTGGGGTGTGAGCAGCTGTTGTCGGCTGAGCCATGTCTCCAGCCATAGACATTTTATAGTGTGAATTTGAAGAAGAATCTGGCAAGTTTACTGCTTCCTTGTGTCTTTAGTTTCACGTGTGTTTGAAGAGACAGATGGAAACACAGGAGTTAAAAGCCAGACTCTAGACCCATATTACCTAAGGCTTTATGATTTAATAAATTAATTCCTTAGCCTGTCTGGGTGGATATAAGAATAACGTAGACGTCTGTGTAAGGTGCACACAAGCCACTAACACTGCAGTGAGTACAGACTGTTATTCATGTAAAGTCATTTTAAAAGAACAAGCAGTGGGAAATGCCAGTGCATAACTCTATTGTGGCTTAATTCTTTCATCGGAGTGATAATTTGAAGTAAATATGCCCGTAGAGTTTGTTCTGAGAACTTCACAGTCAGCATCACAGTCGCCAGGTGAACCACCACTGTTTAGAATTCCAGAGAAATGTAGTCACACCCTGGGTGTTGTGGGGTTTTCTTCTTCTAATAAAGATTGGAGCAACTAGATGCTCCCACATACTCTCTGACACTTAGAAAACTTTCGGTCTCACAAGGTTCTGACAGTTCATCCCTGTTAGTGTGAGGATAGCAAGCACAGTGCAGGAGGGGCACAGAAATGGCTCTCACGGCCAGAGGTGGTGTGTGTGTAAAGCAGGCCCATGACAGAGGTAGTCATGGAGGATGACACTAGAGCCAGCCTGTGGAGGCTGGAGTGCCAAGGGGCAGTAGGACCCTGGGGCAACATTCTGCTAGTCACTAAAAATTGGGCTCTTCCTACAAACTCCTGTTCTAGGTACTGATACCACACTGACCAGAGAAAATTTCTCTGCTCTTGGGAGCCCACAGTCCACTGAAAATCTTCATTAGTTATTTATAGGAAGGAAGTGGCTCTGGGGAGTATAACTGGGGTGTTCTGGATTGCACTACATGTACCTGTTCATAGACTTTTTCCCTTTAAAAGAGATGATTAAAAGTATGGAGGAAGAAAATAAACAGAAACAGAAGTTCTGACTCTGCAAGATGGAGCCTCCATTTTTTATTTTGCTTTCTTCTTTAGTCTGCTTCTTCCCAGGCATCCATACAAATCCAAACTGTTATTTGTCATATAGCCTGCCTAGACTAGCCCAGTAGCCTGTGGCCACTAACCAGTGCTACTTTATCAGAGAAATGAAGGGATAGTGATCTTGACATTGTCTGTATCGATGTATGTAAATACTTCTAATTATACTGGTAGCTATCTGTGCTGGTCTAAGACATGGGGATCTAACACTGCTCTTGTGTGCAGCCTTACCTCCACACTGCTCCTCAGAGGTCTTCTCTGCTCCTTTGTGCCTTGTAGTTACGCAGCGCTGCTAGCCGACTGGCCTGTGGTGGTCCTGGGCATGTGCACTCTGCTCATCGTCGTCTGTGCCCTGGTGGGAGTCTTAGTCCCGGAGCTTCCCGACTTCTCTGATCCGCTGCTGGTAAGGAGAACTTGACCTGTCCTGGGCCTCAAGCTATCTCCCCGAATTAAGTACTTAAATGTGTGGTACATTCTGGTAGCAGCTCTTTCTTTCTCTGTTTCTGAGATAGAGTCTTACGCGGTAGCTCCTTGAACTTGTCATCCTCCTGCCTCAGCCTTGTGAGTGCTGGGATTACAGGTCTGAGCCACTACACCCAGCTCCCCATTTCTTTAAAAGCCTATCGCAGCCCCCAGTAACCATGTAGCTCTCTTTGTACAAGTAAAGAGGTGTTCTCAGCCAGGTGTGGTGGCTGTGCATGCCTTTAATCCCAGAGGCAAAGGCAGGTGGATCTCTGTAAATTGGAGGCCAGCCTGGTCTACAGAGGGGCTTCCAAGATAATTAGGTATGTTATACAGAGAAACCCTGTCTCGAAAGCAAAAACAAAAAACTAAAACCCAAACAGATGTGTTATTTATACTCTTAGGTAAGACCAAGGAACTTGCTCGTGCTCAAGCTCAAGATGTCCCCACATCTCTGTCCCCATGTTAATCAAGGATTAAATAATTAACATATTGAATACTGTTCATACTCTTGGAAGTATTTTCATAAAGATTTTAATACTGTGCATCTCTCCCCACCTCCCAGAAGTAAAGACATTTTCATGTAACAGGATCTGTTAAATAAATGTTCCTTTGGGGTGGAATAATGAGAAAAATATGATCAAGGATATGATATACTCTTAGTAAAACACTGTGGAAAATGTATAACACAATTTAATTGGACCATAATTTTTACAAGTTAGAATTAAGCACTTGCTAAATACTTGGGCACAGGTAACTCTGATATGCTTTTCCCATTTCCGGAGGCGTGTAACTAGAGAGCCTTATGGCCTTGTCTTAGCAAAGAGAGATGAGTGTTATCCAAAAGGCAGTGTGTTAACACGGGTCTCCTCTGCAGTCGTGAGGAATGCCTGTGTTTCCTGTTGAAAACTGCGTCGCTATCATGTTGCTTTCCTAAGTCATTAACGTAATTGTAATTAGTGGGAAGTAGAATACACTAATAGGAACATGTAATGTTTTGTCTTAGGGTTTTGAACCAAGAGGAACTGCAATAGGCCAAAGGCTGGTCACGTGGAATAACATGATGAAAAATACAGGATACAAAGCAACATTAGCAAATTATCCTTATAAGTATGCAGAAGAGCAAGCCAAAAGGTAATCATGTACTTTTTATGACTTTTAAATATAGTGTTACTTAATAAATCCTTCTTATTGCCTGAGCAAAAAGGCTAAATTAAAACACAAGGCTCAATTCCTTTGCCATTAAGTTTAACTTGTCATTAAAATGTCTTGGCTGTACTAAGATGAAAAGTGAGGTTTTTCTTCTTTACACATGGAAAAACTAACATTGCTCACATGAATCCTTCCAGCTTGGTACCGGATGCTAAATAGATTGGAGCCTTAGAGTTGGACTGTTAGACTCTGCCTATCTGTTTGAAATAGCCAGAACTTTATCAAAAATCAGGTTGTTTTTCGCTTTCAGCCACCGGGACGACAGATGGTCAGACGATCATCATGAAAGAGAAAGAAGAGAGGTAGACTGGAACTTCCAGAAAGACAGCTTTTTCTGCGACGTTCCAAGTGAGTGAGGTCTGGACGGACCAAGTTCTTGGCAACTTCCTGGGGGCAAGATGGAGTGAGATAAAAACCCAGCAGCTTCCCAGGTTCTGTAGTCACAGAGATGTCAGCTACATAACCTACTTTCCTGCTAGGGTAGTCATCCACTAGTCGGAATTTATCTATGATTCAAAATTAAGGAAAGGGTTCCATTCAAATAGAAAGAAGAGATTAATAAAATTTTTTGCTTTGCTTGAACTGAAAGTCATGTCAAATCCTTTTTCCTATTTCTGGTTCAGTTAACAAGTACATATTTTTATTCAGTCCTGAAATAATCTATTAGTCAAAAAAGTTTTATAGCTTTGTTTAAGTAAAAACAAGCATACTAAGAACTATCCACATGCCAAGTGTTGTGGTGCATGCCTGCAGACCCAGCTACTCTGAGGCAGGAGAATCCCTTGAGTCCAGGAATTCTTAGCTGTAGTATTCAGGTACTACTGACTGTAGTACCCTTTGCTGTTCGGGTGTCCGCACTAAGTTTCCTATCAATATGGTGACCTCCCAGAGGGGTGGAGTGGCCCAGATCAGAAAGAACCGTGCTCCGCCACTTAACAGTGGAAACAGAGAGGTGAACAAAGTATAGTGTGTAGAGGCACAGAGCTTGGAAGTGGGTCAGGCTGGCTGAAAAGGACATGTGGGCGTGGTGCTGTGGCTAGAACCCTGGTCCACCTGCTCTCTCTGAAGAAGCCACAGCAGAATGTGGCTTCACAGAATTGAGTCCTAGGCATTGCAAGAATCCAGATTTCAATGTGGAACCACAGATTCAAATTTTAGCAGCCAACTCACTAGAGAAATTCAATTACACGTAAGTTGGCTTGTTATATGGCAACTGCAGGGGAGAATGTACAGGAGATAGCAAGGAACTGCAGATGACATGTTAGGTGTTCCGTTGTCAGAGTGATTAAGAATGAGGATTGAGGGTCATCGTTTCTGACTGAGCAAATATTAATAGTACAATTGTTTTGATTTCAATTTGTTGAACCCCCCCCTTGTATATTTCCCTGCCTAACTAGATACCAGAGGACCCACCTAGATCCTGATATCTCAGATAGACAGGGAGAGGAGATTCAGATTTTATACTAATTCTAGGAAGCAATGCAAGTTCAAACATTTTCTGCCTCTTAAAACACAGATTGGAAAAACTGAATGTTTGGGCTGTTGTTTGTTTTGTTTCCCTTTCAAAGTATTGTTATAATTGCTTAATCAGCACTTGTTAATGTCTTAGTAAGAACAACAGTGAGTTCAGGAAGTAAGTCTAGCTTTTGTTCCCAGTAGCCCACACCAATGGTTCTCTTCTGAGCAGTAAGTTCTGGCTTGTCTAAAACCCTCAAGGGCTCGGTGGGAATGAAATACTTGTTTTCATGGGGCCAGTTGTGCACTCGAACTCAGTCTACATGAGACAACAGTTATGTGGTGAGCACACGTGTTTGCTGAGAACAGCTGAATGATCATGAATAAAAGCACTTGTAACGATGGTTTGCCAAAGATGTTGTTAATGAAATTAGATGTTTAGATAATGTGAAATTTAATGTACTTTGTTCACTTTGATACATACTAAACCTTTTTAATAACCCAGACAGAAGCAGTCCCATGGAATACCTGCTTTCCGTTTCAGCCTTGCTATTATTGCAGAGAAATTAGCACCTGCTTGCATGAGGTCCCACAGGTGATAAGTGGCAGGGCCTGGTTACAGCCAGATCTTGTTCAAACAGCTTGTGTTGGTCTAACTTCAGGTTCTTTCCTAGACTCTAGGGTGGAAGAGTAGCCCCAAGCACAGCCAGGATGTGCAGCGCACCTGTGCTCCTGGCTGGCACAGTGCTTCAGCACTCAAGTGGCCTCTCCTATGAGCGTGGTAATTCAGTCACCCACCATCTCTCTGTAGCCAGCTGCCAGAGAGACTACCTCATGATCCTTTTGTATGTCCCTAGTATGGCATTCTACCATTGCTTATGCCGTTCAGGAAACGAAGAGAGACCTTCAGTTGTTCTGCTGAGAGTTTACAGCCTTTTCTTCCTAATTATAATCTAATCAGAAGCAGATTTGTTACATACTTACTACAAGGTTCCTGTGTAGTGAGTGGGTACAAGCTTTGAGTGAAAGTGGCACTGATGCACACCCATGCCCCCCAACACACACACACACACACAAAGAGAGAGAGAGAGAGAGAGAGAGAGAGATTTTCTCTGGGACTTTATCAAAGGAAAGAATTCCCTCCTGATAACAGATTGTCTGTGCAACTTCTCATTTGAATTGTTTCTGCATTCTGACTCTTATCAAATAAATAACCTATAAACATTTGTCTTTCTCTCTTCATCCTACCAGGTGATGGATACTCCAGAGTAGTGTTTGCTTCAGCAGGAGGGGAGACACTGTGGAATTTACCTGCAATTAAGTCAATGTGTGATGTGGATAATTCCAGGGTATGTAAAACATAGCTGAAATCTGTTTCGCATAATAAAGTTGTTATGAAAACTTCTGCTGCTGCCCTGGTGTCTGGCCGATGAAATGCCTGCAAGGCTTACCACCCAAAGCAAGCCCCAGTAGGCAGGCTTTGCTCTCCGGATCCCAGCATCAAAATGTCCTGTGTTTTCCCATCTTTAAAACACGCTGCCTTATTTAATAAAGAACTGTCTTCCTTTGCCGTTTCCATCACTCAGCTTGATGGTCTTCTGTTAATTCACAACAGTTCTTTTTATGACAATGGTTCCGTCTGTCTCTTTCTTCTCTCCTTGTGCTCTCTCCGCTCTAGTTTCACTCTCCTGCACACTGCCCCTCCCCGAGTCAGTCGTCAGCGTTGTCACTGTGCAGTTATATGCCTCCCTGACTGGCAATTGGTGGTGATTTCAAAGGAAAACTTAGGAAGCAAGGGGTGGGAGTATCAAAAGACATTAATGCAGTATCTAAGACATTAATACAGTGTCTAGCTCAATGGCCCCCAGTACTCCAATCCAGACAGCCCCAGGATCTAACAGCTTGCTGCTTTGGAAGGTGCTGATCTAACAGCTTGCTGCTTTGGAAGGTGCTAGGATTCAGGACAAGCCTTTCCTGCCAGACTTCTCTGGAGCCACACAGATGTCAGGTCCAGAGGACATGAAGTCAGTCACCCCTGGGTGTGGAAGGGCTATCAGTTTGAACAGGTCCAAACTGCTGTCTGACATCACTAATGGACCTGTCCAAAGATGATAGCCAGGAAGAAAGGAACTCTATGTGTTCTTAGCGTAACTCTAAAATATAAAACCAGAGGTTAATCCCAAACCCAAGCACCTGCCCTGTTAAGAGTTAACCGACAACCTTATTCCCATTTTCTGCTCTCAATGGGGGCATCTTAGTGAAATATGGGGTAGAAAGGGCCCATAGAGTCACCTAGACCAACAATATCATCATGCTGATGAATTCCTTCAAAGAACTAGCAGCTCACAGTCCACCTAGTGTGCTGGTCCCTAGATGCCCTGGCTTTACACCATTCTCCAACAGGAAAAGCTATTTGACATCCTGGGGGTGACCTCACCAGGGATTATGGCATCAGTTTTCTATACATGTCACCTTCCTTGTCTTTGGTTCCAAACCAGTCAAACCCACAAATGAGCTGTAAAAAGACCAGAGTTTTCTTGTCGGTGGTCAGGTTTTATTTGTCATATTTCCTCCACGAGCTGCTAGATGCTACCTTACTTGGCAGCTATCTGTGTATTTCTCACCATGTGTGACACCTCTTAGGTAGAAAGTTAATTTTAAAGTACTAAGCATATAGTGGCACTTAATGCATGCAGTAGTTCATGCTAGGTGCTTGTAAGGCGTCGCTGTGGGCCCATGACTTGGGCATCAGCACCACTGACCAGATGAGAAGGCAGGCTTGGGAAGTGAAGTTGGTTTGATTCCTTGTCCTCATGCTTGGATGAGAGCTCTGAATTTGGATGCCTCTTACCCCTCAGTGTTCTGCCTGCCCCTGGTCTTCGGACCTTACCTTCCTGAAGACCCCATGTAATCATGGACTACTCCCTGTGTGTGTGCATTCTAAACATTTCCATGAGTTGTGTAATCCCCACAACAGCAGATGAGCCAAATACCGTTGTATAGATGGAGACACTTGGCACAGATAGTAAGTAGCAGATTTGAACCCAGGCAATTCTGCCTCCAGAGCATGCCCCTACCCTCTGCACTTTGTGCTTCCATAAGAAGACTACACCCTTGCCCTATGTTTGTTTTGCTGTATATGCTGTTTTCTACTTGAATGACTCTTAGAGAGTCAACATGGCCTGAAATAAGTATTAGTTTGATAGCAATTTATTCTTTTAATATGCATTAGACTCTGAGAGTTAAAAAGGTCAGTAAGCGACACTGAGTCACGGTAGCTTTCAACAGTGAAAGGAGCAAAGCACTTCCTTCATCTATAACATGGACGTATCCAGTGATCCTGGTGAGGTCGCTTACAAAAAAAGGCACACCTAAACAGGAAATAAGTAAGTGAAAAAAATAGATGAGGATGAAACAATTGAAAGGAAAATAAAGGTAATGGTGAGACAGAATGAGAGAGAGAGATTGGGGGCCAGGTGAAGCAAGAGTGTGAATTCACATGTACACATGCATGTGGAAGGAAGCTAGAGGATAACCTCAGATATCCTTCCTTAGATACCTCCAGGTCTCACGTGGCTGGGAACTTGCTGAGCTGACTAGATTATCTGGCCAGCACACCCAGGGATCTGCCTGTCGCCATTTCCCCAGCACTGAAATTATAAGCACTTGTCACCATGCCTGGCTCATTTTTAAACGTGGGTTCTGGGAATCGAACTCAGGTCCTCATGCTCACACTTCACAGACTGAGCCATCTCCCCAGCCTCTCCCTCATACTCTTGTCCACAGTTGTGTGTGTGTGTGTGTACATGTAATAGTACGCAGATGGAGGTCAGAGGACAACTTACAAGAGTCCATTCTCTCCTACCATGTGAGTCCTAGGAGTTGAGCTCTGACCTCAGACCTGGCCACAAGGGCCTTTACTGCCATCTCACCAGCCCCGTTCTTAACAGAATGCTTTCAAGGTGAGGATTTGGGGGCAGTTCCCCAAAACACACATCCAAAGGAGTCTTTGGTGTGGGCAGTTACAGAATCACATTAAATGAATAAACAGGCAGTCAGGAACCTAAAGATCTACTTCAGAAAACATGGTTATAATTTTAACTTGTTAAATTAACCCCTGTCTATAAACCAGTCGCAAATGTGATTATATTCTGGTTTCAGATTCTACTCTGGAAAAATATGATAAAGTGTCCATTTGACGTGTTAGGTATAACTTGGCTGAACAGCTCAGCTCTGAGATTACTGCTTAGCTTTTTCCAGTCCCCAGTTGGAGCTGCTTTGGGAATTTGTGTGTGAGGGCCAGCTTGTTGGGGTTTCTGTCCCACCCAGTACCCCACAGCC
>LOJH01034819.1:0-13378 GCA_001685095.1 Ellobius talpinus
TCACCCCTCCAATGGATCTTCTGGTAGAGGATCAGGGCCCCTTGCTGGCCAGGGAACATTGCAGACAAAGAGTCTACCTTGCTGCTGACAGGCCCTCTGATGGATCTTCTGGTAGAGCCTGGTCCAGTCTCTTAAAGGCCATTGGCTGAAGGAGGTTTCCCATCATTTAAAATTCTAGATATTAGTCCCTTGTCTGAAGTTTAGTTGTCAAATATCCTCTCCCATTCTGTGTTTGTGTGTTCTTAACTGAGCAGAAAAAAAGCATAATTTCATGCCATCCCATTTGTTTATACCTGGGGCTGGTTTCTTTGCTATTGAAGTTTTATTCAGAAAAATTTTGCCTCCTCCAATATCTTGTAGAGTAGTCCTTATTTTTTCATTTAAAACTTTCAGTATTTCAGATTTTCAAATAAGGTTTCGATCAATTTTAAGGGGACTTCTGTATGGGTGAAAGGTAGAACATAAATCATTTTTAGGAAAATGGATGTCCAGCCTTTACTGAAACTTTTGCTGAATATTTTGTCTTTTTCCTAATCCATGCTTCTACTTTGTTTGTCAAAAAATCAATAACAAAAAAAGGTGGATATAGCTTTGCCAGTTTATTTCTGGGTCTTCTATTCTGTTCTGTTGGCCTACCTACCTGCTTTTATGCAGTACCAGACTGGCTTTACCACCATAGCTCTGTATTATAAGTTAAGGTCAGCACTGAGCTACCAGGCACCCACTTCTGGTGAGTGAGGAGCGCACCTCAGGACTAGGCCCCTGGCTCTGCCAGGCACTGTGAGCACAGGACCACTAAGCCTCCAGCAAAGTGACATTAGAGGTAAGTACAGAGCTAGAACATCAGCAACAGGATACCCAGGGTCTCCTAAGAGACAAAAACATGTGCTCTAGTGGTTTCTATACAAATAGGTATAGGTTTTGGACTTACAAAGTTCCACATATCACTGCAGGACCAGTAATAGATGCTACTGTGGTTCCCGAAGTTACCTGAGGTCTTTGGTACAAACCACAGCACTCACCTCCATAATACAATGACTTCAGTGTGTGTCTGACTTTTGATTTTCTGCCCCCAGCAGACTCACAAAATCAAATGAGTGATCAAGATTTTAATTCCCTTTAACTGACTTGGGGCCAAGTGTGCAGCCGCATCCTTTGTCCTGTTTCCACACAGCCAGATGAGATCATCTGACAATTCCATTTAACAGTCAACACTGAGTTTCACCAGCCCCTAAAGCTGAACCTCATGCAGTATACAAGTAGGGAGCCACAGAAAACAAACATCCAGATATACTTGTAAGAATGGAGGGTCGAAACTGAAGGATAATTACACTCCATCAGAAACACAAGAAAGACATGACAAATGCAAAGAAAATGACACAATGACCATCCATGACCCATCCCTCACTTAGCAATTCCTCTATAATAGAGTCCAAAGCTATAGAAATAGACATTTCTGAGGAGGAACTATTCTTTTAAAAGTTAACGATTATATAGAAGATTCAAACATATAGATTCATGAATTAAGAAAATCTGTCTAAGACTCAGAGAAGACTGAGTGAAACTGTAATTTTGAGGTGAACATTGAAAATATGGAGGGAAATTCAGCAAGGAGACTGAAACATTAAAAAAACAGAAATAACTGAAATGAAGAAGATAACAAATTAGATAAAAAACAGTCGCAGACATCATCATTAAGAGACAAGAGTATGCAGAAGAATAAATTTCGGGTCTGGAGACAAAGGTAAGATAATTGAGGCACGTATAAGGAATGCAATTGAGGAGCATGCATGGAATGTTCAAGAAGTCTGAACCTTCTCAAGGTCAAACCTGAGAATTCATGTTGTAGAAGAAACATCAGAGATAAAATCAAATGCAACAGAAAGAATATATAACAAAATTTCAACAGAAAACTTCTCAAACTTAGAGAATGAAGTAGACTTTCAATCACAAGCGCTATGTGGAACTCCAAACAGACATGGCCAGAGAAGAAACTCTCCATGACACATCATAGCCAAGATGTCAAAAATACAAAGTAAAGAAATAGCCCTAATGGCATCACAAGAAAACCATCAGCTCCCAAAAGCAGAAATATCAGAATTTTCATCAATAGCCATAAAATACAGGGGAAGATGGAACAAAATGTTTTAAGTTCTGAAAGTAAATAACTGAACCAAGAATGTGGTTTTTATATAATATAAAATATTATATATATTTATATATAATATAAAATATAATATCCAGTGAAATTATATTTCATAATTGATGAAGCATCTTAAAATAAATGAATACATTTACTATCTTCATGCATGTTTTTACTGAAAATAGATTTTTTACATAATATATATATCTCATATAATATATTCTGATTATAATTTCCCATCCCCTAACCCTGCCCAGATACTCTGCACCTTACCACCACCACCCCCAAATACACATCCCTATTTTCTCTTTCTCAATAGAAAAGGAATTAATATAGTTTAATATCATTTGGACACAGAGAAATTTCCGTGACATGTTCACAGACATGTACTCAGTACACAGCACTGCAATTGAAATATAAATGTCATGTGAGAAAAGTTTTTGAAGAGGTTTGCTTTATCTGACATCAACAATAATTTCTACATTACAGTAAAAAACAAAGTCTCCTCCCTGCAGAAGAGCAGATGTAGAGGCCAATGGACTAAAACAGGAGTCAAAGAAATAAATGCTTGTCAGTGTAACAATTAGATGCAGCCTATTAGTTTTCTATTACCATTACAACAAATGCTAACAAATTTGATGGTGTAAGTGACACAGCCATATTATCCTTTCATCTTATTAGATAGAAGTTCCATACACATCTCCTTGGACCAAAGTAAATATATTAGTAGAATTTTGCATGGAATCCATGCCTAGTACCATAAACCTGGAAAAAGTCTGTGACTGGAAATATTGCAGAGCTTAGAAGCAGACCTAGAAAAACCTAATGTTTTTCTAAATGGACCTGTATTCACGCTGCATTTATGCTTATACCACAAACCCAGTGATGCTCTCTGACTTGGTCAGAGAAGTTTCTAGTTGCAGTGGCTGATGGTCAATGCACATAACTGGCTAAAATGCTGATAGTAAGAGACTGGTGAGTATTTAGCACTTGAATGAACCTCTATATCACCTCTCCAAGGCCTGGGTACATTGAAGAAGAGAGGTTAGAAACATTATAAAAGCCAGAATCTGAGATGGGCTGCTACAAAATGCTGTATTTTAGATACGATGTGAGTGTTGCAGTCATCAACACACAGTAACAGGGGCTACCCGTGTAAGACCTAAGTGCACACACATGCACATGCATGCATTCACACACGCACATGCACATGTTCATGCCCTCATGACAATAGGAGAATGACTAGCTGTGAAGAAAATGTTTGGGTCAAGGATGAAGAGGTAATTGGGGCAGTGAATATTATCATAACAGTACATTGTCTACATGTATGATATTGTCAAATATAGTATGAAAACAATCTATTTTTAAAACTTATTTCATTGCCTTTTCCACTTCCATAGCCGGCCAGTCACATCACCTGATAAATGGTCCTCTTCTTTCCCTATCTTCCTCTTTAACATCAGTGAGGCTGCATCTCTGACCATTTTGCTGTAACCACATTTCCCTCTGATTCTACTGCCTTTCTGTTTTACTTTCAAGGATGTTTTTGATGATATCGTGCTTGCTTGGTTAATGTAGGCTAATCTTCCTATCTCAAGGTCACTGAGACTAGTAATCTAGTAATCTTAAATTAGTAATGCAGTAACATTAGCAACCTATTTTCCATCCCTAACATTACTTCTTTGTTGCCATGTACCCCAACACATTCCCATACTTTCTCTGTCTCTCTCACACCAATAGGCATCAGACACCTCAGATTTTATGAAGCTTTGAGCCAATAAGATTTGGAGCAGTTATTAAGAACAAAAATGAGTGCTATGTGTTGTGCACACCTGTAATTTAAACACACAGGAGGCAGAGGCAGGCAGATATCTGTGAATTCAAGGTCAGCCTGGTCTACATAGTGAGTTTCAGGTTATCCAAAGGTATACAGTAAGACCCTGTCTAAAAAAAAAAATCTCACCAAATAAAGGGGATGGAGATGGTCACTCTGATATCCAGTGTTTAAAAACAGAAAGGAAAAAAGGATACAAGTAACTTTTTACATGTACAGAAACAAATTGCATGAGCACCTTGTTAAATTGATTTCTGGGAACATGAAAGGATCTTTTGAAAGTAAGGGTCCCTAAAGCTCATGTTTCATTGTCTTTCTAATAAAAGTACCTCCCATAAAAGATAAACCACATAGACTAGCTAGAATCATTTGTTAGCTGTACGAACAAATATAAAAATAAATTCTGCCATCATTATTTCTAAAAAAATTTTCCAATGTATTAATAATAACTATACAATATAAAAATAGTTTCATGACCTTGGTATAGAACAAGAAATCTTTTAAAAAGCATACTTACTAAAAAAGGTAGAAATTTAAAATACAGAGCTTTTATTAAAACTCTTCAAATTCTTCCTTTGACTCCTGTGCAGCAGTTCCCTTATCTAGCCCACACCCCATTAGTCTGGCCCTTCTACAGATGCTACTAGAGTGAGAAGAAATTGTGACTTTCTTCTTCCAAAGTAAACAATGTAAGAATTGGTCATCAACAAAGACGGTCTATTATATAGGATAAGGGCACTGTGCACTTTCCAGACAGCACTGTTCAGCACTCTGTGTGGCAGAAAGAACTCAGACTCTCACTGCCCATTTACTAAGTTCTCAGAACTGCTGGACGGTGCGTGCTCCAAGCAGAACAAGATCCCTAGTCAAATGGATTTGTCTGGACCAGTATCATTTCCCTAACCACAATGTGCTCCTTCCTCAAGGGCTGGAATAAGTAAGGGTACCAAGAATCAGAAGAAAAAAATCACTGTGTCTCAGGGGAGGCGGGAGGAAGCTTATTACTCTTTTTGCTATCAGGCTGCTCTAGCAATAAGTTTAGAGTTTTAATGATCAGTTTATGGGGGCTAAGGGGATGACTCAAAGCAAGAAGATCTGAATTCAAATCCCCATTACCCATGTAAAAGGCTTGCCACAACCATTTGTACTTATAACCCAGTATTGGGTCACAGAGATTGGTGGTTCCTGGGGATTTGCTAGCCAGTCTTGGACTAAAATAGCAAATTTCCAGTTTGGTAAGACTCTCTGACCTCAAAAAAAAGGATGGAAGAAGTCACCAATATATTCCTCTAGTCTCTGCACACACACACACACACACACACACACACACACACACACCACATAAATCATTTAAATAGCTTGGTATTTTTATTTAGCCCATGCATGTGGTCCTGGGTATTCATGTTTATCCAACCCTATTTCCTTATCGATGGATCCTCTCTGCTTAACTCACACTGTGGAATTCACCTTGTTCTGTGTCTGTCCTACTCCAAACCCCAAGACTGTGGAAGAAAGGCAGCAATGAGTGTCCCTCCACGCTCCTGAGACCGCTACTAATTCTTCTCAGGCTGTCATGGACACTCTCCTTAAAAGCGTGTCAAGTGGTTCAATGCCTTCACTTTCAGCCGACTCCTCTGTCATCTTCAAACAGTGCTACCGCCGCTTGAGTTACTGTGACAGAAGCAAGGACAGGGCCTTGAAGACTTTCCTGAATCAGTGCCTGCACACCAATACTGCTCTCCACAGGCTCTGATAGCTAGTAAGGGAAGCAGCAGCCAGTGTCTGTCTGTCTCCTTCCCTTCCCCCCCTTCCTTCCTCCCTCCCTCCACCTCTCTCCTTTCTAGCTCTCCCTCGCTCTCGCTCTCGCTCTCCTCTTCTCTCCCTCTGCCAGTTCAAGTTGAAATGCTTTCATTATTCCTATTGTGATTGCAGTGTGAGGAAGAAGGGGAGGGTTAGAATGGAGAAGACAGGCACCCAGTGGATTTGACTGAAACTGTGTTCTCTGAAACTTTGTAGGTTCAGCACTGGCGCCAAAGGCAACAATGTCTGGATGCCTGTAGTACATGGTCCTGCCAATCTCTTTTCATATTAATCATTGCATTCCATATACACCAGGTACATACATCTCAGTGCTACCCCCTTTTCTCTTTCACTGCACGTACATGCCCCAAATCACCATGGCATTCTCCCAACATGTTCACTAACCATCTGCTGGACTCTGAATTAGCTTCTACACACAAAATCCTAAAAGAAATACGGTCCTTCCCAGGGAGGGAGGCTTTGGTTAATACAGAGAATATAACAGTATAAACGGAAGAGCCAGCTCAGGGGGAGGACTGTAGTGTGGGGGATCACAGAGGTGGAGCACACGGTACATGGTAGAGGGACTGAGAAAGATTTCCTAGGGGAGCAATCCCCCAGCTGGAAAATGTGTAGGAGGATTCTTCTTGGAGTCTAGGAAATGTCAACAGTACACCTTAGTGTGGTGTCTCGCCCTCAGCACTGCCAACACTTTACACCAGAACATTGTCGGCTGGGAGGAGAGGGCTGCCCTGAGCGTTGTTAGGTGCTCCACAGCATACACGGCTCCCTCCACTGACAATATCAACCGTTTTAAAGAGCGACAAAAAAATGTCTCCAGACACTGTCAAGTTTTCCTAGGAGGGACAAAAGTGCCCCGAGTCGAGCTCCCTGCACTAAATATAGCAAGAAGAACTGGAGGGAGGTTGGAGTAGCGAAAGCCTAAATCAGAAGCCGGCAGCTTCTGGAACTGGAGATGGAGAAGGAAACAAAAGGCAGGTCTCTGAAGGCCCAGGAGAGTTACTTTGCCTAATGGGGCTGTTTGCTATTTTGAAAACTGGAACGGGTGATATTTTCCCAGAGGGCTGTGGTGATGGCTCCATTGGGCCGCAGTTTCAGAGAACAGCACAGTGCTGTGGCAGAGAAAAGTGTCCTTGTCTCTTCCGCTCAGCTTCATTGTCCAGAGCGAGAGTCACGATGACGAACTGAAGGATGCCAGATGCTGGCAAGAGGGGTGTCCAGGACCTCAGGGGCAGGGACAATGGAGCTGTGGGAAGAAAACTGAAGAGCTGAATGAGGTCCTCCTGGGTAGCAGAATCTTTAAGCCTCTCTCCCTGCCACTCCACGGGTACTCATCTGAGCTTATCTTTCCAGAACACCTGGTCTTCACACGTGAGTCAGGTGCACTTGTCTAGTATTTATCTCAATACAGCGAGCGGCTACAGTGTCCCTTCTATAGACATGCCAGGGAACGGAAAGGAAGGAGAAGACACAAATCTAAACAGGTATCTAGGCAGTAAAACTTCTGTATCGAGGGTGGAGAAAGCATATCTTGCTCTTCTGACAAAAATCATACTCTCTCTCAGCTGACAAGCTGAGTTCTCAGCTGAGGTCTTAGCTCCTCACTAAAGTCTGACCCTGTGATATCCCCATCCTGACAGGAACGCTGCATATTCTGCACGCAGCCACATTGTCCCTATGTCCCTCTATCACAAACTGGGCTGTGTTGTACTGCAACTCACTCATGTGCTGGCCGATGACCAACTTGAGGTCAATCATCCTGCATTTCTAAAAACTGGTTGCATTAATATACAAAGACTCAGATTTTTGGTTAAGCTTCCCCACTGCTGTTGAGGTTAGGTAAACGGAGATTTGTTTATTTCTTTAGGTGGGCATCCTCAGCCTACCTACCTGTTGGTGATTGCATATGCATTATATCCCAAGCAGCACACGATATACTTGCCGTTCATGGCTTCAGAGATTTGGGGGTAGGTTTTGCAGGATGCCATAAGTTGCTATCAAATTGCGAGCAGACCTTGTCAGCTTTGGTGGCATCAGCAACAGAAGTTTGTTCTTTCTCAGTTCTGGAGGCCCAACATTTAAAACAGTATGTCAGGAACAATGTCAAGTTGTTGGCAGGAAGGACTCTCCTGTCCTTTCAGTGGACACTGGCGGTGGTTGGTTTGTGGATGCACGACTCCAATCTCTGTGGTCACGAGGCCTCTTCTTTTCCACGCTCCTATGTGATTTTCTTATGAGGATGTGGCTGTTAGATTATGGCCCACTTGACTTAAAATAAACACTTCATCTCAGGTCCTTATCTTGATTACATATTTCAAAGACACCTTTCCAAATAACACTATGCCCATAGATCTTGAGGATTCAGCCTAGATATATCTTTTTGGAAGGTAGAGTGTGATGTGCTATGTACCATCCTTTACCTCTGATGCACCCGTTAGAAATCTAAAGAGCTGTGGCCAGTTCCAGCATCCTGCCGGCCTACTGTAACACATTTACTATAGTTGGAATTAATAAAAAATGCATTTCTTTTGCATTTCAGGTAGAGTTTGTCTGGTGTTCTTTTGTGTGTGCATACATATTTCCATGATTGTGTGTGTGTGTGTGTGTGTGTGTGTGTGTGTGTAGGTAAGATGTTAATGTTGGGTGTCTTCCTCAATCTCTCCCCACCTTACTTTATGAAGCAGACTCTCTCACTGAACCTGGATCTCACCTTTTCAGCTCCACTAACTTGTTAGAAAGCCTGCAGAGTCTCCTGTCTCCACCTCCTTAGCATTGGGATAACAGTAAAGTACTTATTCATTCATTTTTTTCATGTGTTCCAGGGTAGCGAACATAGATCCTCTTGCTTATCTAGCAAGCACTTTACCAACTGAGCCATCTCTTTGCTCCTAGTCTGTGTTCTTTACTGGTGCTATTTTTGTCCTCCAGCAGCTTGGGCAGAAATATCCGTGTGGTCAGAGTTAATCCTGTGAAAATAGAGTTCCGGGTTGCTCTCTGCAAACATATTAACTGTTGTTTCCTTACCTGTAAATCAAAGACCATGAAAGAGTGTGTGGGCATCTTTACTCATTACCCATATATTCTCTAATTGTGTTTTCCTAAGAAGCTGCCGGGTAAGAACTATCCCAATCCTGAGTTTCAGAAACCAGTAATATGGTTTAATATTATTAAGCATTTTTTTCATAATTACCAAGCAATCATGAACAAAACAGAAATAACATATGGTCTGCTTTGAAGACAGTCTTTGCTAGACTGAACACTCTGCTTTCCATTAAACAATGCTATATCTCTCTCAACAATGTCTGGGGTAGACACTATTTTCCCCTGAATTTCTTTACTAAGGCATGCCACTATGTATCCAAAACTACAAACACTATATATGCACATAGAAGCTTGCATACATACACACACAAAATCCTTTATTCACAAGAGTATGAATAATTAACAGTTTTCACCTGCTTGACACCAAGTGTTGGCAGGCCCCTGTGCGGGGGGCCTGTGTCAGCATTCTTCAGAGGCTTTTCAGCATTTGACAACTGCTGTCAGCTAAACCAAACTGCTGACAAGAAGTCAAGGTTTAATAGAGAAGTTTCTAGGGGGAAAACATATTTAAGGGCTTGCCCAGCCTCAAGAAGACAGTGACCCTATTATGACTCTTTTGTCAGCTCTGCCTTTCATCCTGATTTCATGGTTCAGCAGATAAACAGGCAATCCCAGCTGAAGGCCAGACTGTTTAGAGAAGGCTGGAGATGAGAGACTGCTGAGAGATACAAGGGAACGGTAATGAAAGCTATAAATAGAAAAGGATGCTATTCTCACCTGGGAATGGGTAGTGTCTCCATTGGATGCTCCTTTTGGATGGTCCCACCCTCCCTGTCACCTGCACAAAGTCACCATTCTCATTACCATCTGTATTTTAAGCCTCAAGCAAACGGTGACCTGATAGTCTGGCTAGCAAGACCCTCACCTGCATCATCATCCTGAATTAGTGCAGCTGTATTCAGACATCCCTAACTCCTCACACCAACATCTAATATTTCCTCAGCCTTAATTACTCAAGAAAGAAGGAGTGCTGGGAGCAGAAAAGGCTAGCTGAGATAAAGAAGTGGTAAAAAGGGACACCTGGGACTCCCCTTAGAAACTGGAGTGCTGGCCCCTCACGCTACTTATGGATGGAGAATGGCCAAAGATTGGATGATACCATAGAGAGATGCTAAGCTCTTGTGACCATGCTATACAAAGCTAGTCTGTCTCTAAGAAATGTTGGATTACATTTTTAATTTTCTCAAGAATGTGATAAGGTCATGATTATGGGTCCAATTTGTAGTTATGACTTAGTCCATAGTCACAGGCATTCCCTGGAGTCTCCTAGACAGGCACCTATGATTGCTCAGCTATCTGCTGCAGTATCATCATTACACTGACTATGTTCTTGGCATAGTGTTAGCTAGTGGATCTGTGTCAAATTACCAGAACCAATCAGGGTACATTCAATGTTCCTTACTTTCTTTTATCTCTCATCCATGACAATCGCCAGCAGCTAATGAACCATAAAGTTCACTTACATGCGCTGCTTCTTTTTTGCTTTTCTAGCTTACAAGCTAGAATAGAAAACCCACGAAGCCACAGATATGTGTCAATTTCATTCCTGATTGGATGAAGCACCTAAAACAGTGTATGGCATATTGTGAGCTCTCAACTAAGATTTTAAAAAATGAATGTAAATGTCAGCACAAAATGTCAAATGCAGAACACCTTGACTTGGAGAACTGGTGAGGTTATGATAGAATTAATTCAGGAAAAAAATTATTTTTTCCTGGTTAAATTATCTTTTATTTACTTCTTGTCATAGAAACTATATAAGTGGCTATGGGAAAATAGATCAGACACAGGAGACTGTGAATATTAATTACACAAATGAGATTACATAAACTCCTAAGGTATTAATAAGCATTGGTTTTGGTGTGTTTCTAGACAGGATTCATTGAGAAGAACCACGACAGTTGAGGGAGGAGTCATCCATAGACTGGGGTCCTTGATGATACAAAAGAGTATGCAAGATTTACTACTCCGTGCTTCCTGACTGTAGTTGCAATTTGTCTAGCTGCCTCAAGCTCCTGTAGCTATGCTTTTCCCTCAAGGATAATAGGCCAAATTCCCTCAAACTGAATCTCCCAAAAGGTCCCCACCTACCCTAAGTTATTGCTGGTCAGGTACTTGGACACACAAATGAGAAAAGTATTAATATACAGGCAAAAAAGACTATTCCCCAGCAAGGCCAGGGTATACCTTACTTGGGAAACCATGAAGTTTACTTTTGATTCCATCCCTGGAGTTAGTTTCCAAAGATCAAAGTTATAACACTGCAGGCTTTCACCTTGTGCATCTTATTCTAACTCTCCATATTTTATGGACTATTATACATGAATATGATAGGAATATCAAGATTAAATAGACAATGTATGGGAAAGAACAGCACTGTGGTGGGCATGCGGCAAGTAACATTTTTCATATCCTTAGAACCCATTGCAAAATACATTTAATTCATCTTGACTTGGTAGTTTTCAGCCAGTAGAAAATATTCCTGTATATATCTACTGGTAGAACTAACCTCAAACAGTCACATATGTGCAGAACACTTTGCCAAGACCTTCTTAAACTAAAGTCAGTCAGGTAATGAAATCTGTTCCAACAGGGTCCCAGTTCAAAATTTAATTCATTATTGTAATTTATTTCCTTAGATCATTTCTCGCTGCTGAAACAACATCCCTGAAGCTGGGTACTTTATAAAGAATAAGACTTTCTTTTGTATCATGAACATTCAAGGTCAGGCAAGCACATGTGGACACCTTCCATCAAGGGACTCATGCTGCACCTACTTATGGTGAGGAAATGGAGAGAGGCAATACATGTGCAGAGACACCTGTGCAGACAGACAGATAGAGGAGGGTGGCAGACAGACAGAGGAGGGGGGCTGCCCTGCTTTATGACTCCTGTAAGAACTTACCTAATCCTATAGGACATACCTTGCCTCTGAATGACTCAATTAAGTCTTAAGAGAATTAAGATGGCCAGCAACCTCTGCTAGAGCAGGCCAAAGACAGACAGCGACCTCCACAGGAGCAGGCCTGAGCCAGTGACTTCCACTGGAGCAGACCCGAGGCAGCGACTTCCACAGGAGCAGGTACAAAGGAGTGGCCAATGAGGGAGCAGGCTTAAATCAGCAATCTCATCTTGAACAGATTTCCCAAGGCAATGACCTCCACAGCAGCAGTTACAAGGGAGCCACCACAGAAGGGGCAGGCACGAGCCAGCAACCTCTGCTGGACCAGGCCTGAGTCAGCAACCACTGCCAAAGTAGGCCCAAGACAGCAACCTTAGCAGCAGCAGACCCAATCAAGCAACCATTGTGGGAGCAGGCACTAACGATGACCAGGATTGCAGAATGATCCCCGGAAGCACTGAGCAATCTCTGGGCAGACCAAGTGACCTCCAAGATGACTGGAACTGTGGCCCTGACTGCACCACAAGGACCAATCATCTGAGCCTTGGATCCACTGGCACCTGGAAGATTTATCACCAGAGACACAGCCCCAACTACACCAATCAGAGGAAAAGATGACTGCATAAGGTAAGAACACACACAATACCACAAAGAGCAATATGACACCAACAAAAACTAGTGGTCTTACAACAGGAAGACTTGAACATCCAAATATAGATGAAACAGAAGAAAATTACTTAAAAAATAACTGTAGGAGAATGTTTGACACCCTTAAAGTGGAAATAAAAAAAATCCCTCAAAGAACTGGAGGAAAAGACAAACAAAAATATGGAAGAAATCAACAAATCCCTTAAAGAAAACCAAGAAAAAAGCAGATGAAAGAAATGATTCAAGACTTGAAAATCAAAACAGAGATAATAAAGAAAACACAAACTTAGGAAATTATAGAAACAGATTATGAGAAGATAATCAGGTACCACAAATGCAGACATAAAAGAGATGGAAGAAAAAAATCTCAAGTGCTAAAAATTCAATAGGGGAAATAGATTCATCATCAGTCAAGGAAAACATTAAATCTAACAAAAGCTCAACACAAAATATCCAGGAAATATGAGACACCATGAAAAGACCAAACCAAAAAATAACAAAGATAGAAGGAAAACTCTAGCTGAAAGGCACAGAAAATGTATTCAACAATATCATAAAGAAAATTTCCCCAACCTAAAGAAAGATATGCCTATGAAGATACAAGATGCTTATAGAACACCAAATAGACTGGATCCAAAAGAAAGTCCCCTTGCCACATAGTAATCAAAACACTATACTCCATTTTTTATTGGATTATGTGTTCTATTGGAGACCAGTTTCTTCAGTTCTTTGTATGTTTTGGAGATCAGACCTCTGTCTGATGTGGGGTTAATGAAGATCTTTTCCCATTCTGTAGGCTGTCATTACAAAATGGAGTACTACAAAGCAGAAAAAAAATAATGAATTCTTAAATTTTGCAGGAAAATGGATGGATCTAGAAAACATTATTTTTAGTGAGGTAACCCAGACACAGAAAGACAATTATCAC
>LOJH01034820.1:0-10466 GCA_001685095.1 Ellobius talpinus
GGAGGGGAGGAGGTGGAAATTTTTAATAATAATAAAGAAAATGGAAAAAATGCCAATCCATCAAAAACTAGAATCATTTTGGAAGAGAGTCTTAATGGGGAATTATTTATATCAGGTTGGCCCATGGGATGTATGTGGAAGAAAATTTTGTTCATTAATGTAGGAAGATAGCACCCATTGTGGGTGATACTATTCCCTAGGAAGAAGGTCTTGAACAGCAGAAAGGAGTAGAAAGGTTGCTGAAAGCGAGCAGGCCGGCATGCATTTATTATGTGTCTGCCTTGGTCTAAGGATGTGATGTTTTTTTACTTGGGTTCCTGCCTTTATTTGCCCAAAATGAAGGATTGTAACATGGGATGTTAAGCCAAACAAGTGCTTTTTTTCCCCTCTGTTGCTTTTGGTTGATGTATTTTATCAGAAATGAAACTAGAATACACCCTAAGCCTGTGTTCTACCACTGAGCATACCACCAGCCTCCAAATTTTTAGCTTTCTGAAATCACTAGTTGAGAAGAGCTCTATTTTGTGAGATGATTATATATTGTATCCCATCACCTCAATCTACCCCCTCTTTTTTTAAAAAAATGCATTTTATTCTTTACATTATTTGCCTTCAGAGCTGAAAAACTTAACAGTTTCATCCCTGAAAATGATTAAAGAACTCTTCTTTCTTAGCCTCCACTTAATTTAAACCGTTACATTATATTCTTAACTTTTTTTTATTTTGCACTGCCTTCTAACCTCTTGCATTTCAGAATGTGTAATTGTGTCAGCAAGGTTTTTGAACACTCTCCCACTGATTTTGCTCATGAAGAGAACAGGTCAATTTTGGTGGCTTTGCAAGAAAAATATTAGTTCCATGTTACCTAAAAAGAAAGTATGGAAGTATGTGGGTGTAATTGGTAGGCTTATCTCTTCCAGAAACAAAAAATGGTCCTTGAGATTTCTGAAAGCAGTCACAGTTTTAGTTGGTTTGCCTTATTTTGGGTTTGATTAAATATTGGAATGAATGATGAATCTATGTAGCACTAAAGGATGAGGCAACCCAGGTAATAAACAAAACACACAAACAAATCACAATAGAGGCATTATCTTCAATTAAAAGCAACAATATAAAAAGGGGGAATTGCTCAGCAAAAAGTATATTCATATATCAGAAGACTTGGTGGATATATCAAGGAGGGAGGTAGAAAATGCATTTTCTCAAAACTCCTGTTAGACTACAGAAAACGGCCAAGAGTGAAATGTGTTTTTTGTAGAAGTTGGTTTTTTGTAGAAGTTGCATGGTGTTGAACTCAGGCTATTAATACCTGGGAAGAGAGAATCAATTGCTCCATGATCATTGTTACTCATAGCTGCAAAAGATCTTTGGACAGATTACAAAAGATGAGCACACTGGAGGCCTCAGTGAGAGGGAATATTAATATCTTTTAGCAGTGCAATACATATAAAGGATTCTGCAGGGAAGCAATGGGGATTGCTCATTGCAAGTGTTTGAGAACAAAAGATGCATGAGGTGATAAATTACCTAGAGCCAATAGTGGATAAGAAATTGGTACTTTGCTCCATTATATGAACTAATAAGCACCTGTCCCAACTTTAGATTGGTATCAAAGGAAGGAAGATGCTGGGCAATCATGAAAATGTCCCAAATAAGGTATAATAAGCAAAGTTCAAGGAAAATCAGAATTGGTCTAAAGAGACTTGTCTTCAGTAGCCATGTCTACAGAACAGAATAGGTTTTACTTCATTTTGAATGATTTTGATATAAAACTATTCTTTCCTAGATTTGTCACTAGAATTCTGTATAAAAGACATCATAGTATAAGGTTGTGACTGTGTAAAATGAACCAAATATTCATGATTTGTATGCATTTCTCTCTGTATTTGAAGTAATGACAGCAGTTACCTTTAAATTCTTATTTTGATAAGTGCAATCACCTGATTCTTACGTACCATGGTGGAGCATTCAATATTTAGCTGCCAAATTAAAAAAATAAAGAGCTAAACTGTGATGAACTATGACAAGGACAAGTCGAGGAAGTGAGGCAAATCATCTCAGTTATCCAATTCAATCTTGAGATTTCCCGAAAAAGATATGTATGTCTCAACTGTTGCTGAAAAAAGAGAATGCACATTGGCTAACTATTGATAATACACAGAGAAATTCAAGTTATGTTATTTTTCATGTGAGTTCCTAGAAAATGTAAGTTCTTGTTAGTTGTGGTGGCATCTGATAGTTTATTGACCTATGAAATTTGTCTGACTTATTAACACTAAGCAACTTGGTTCAGAGTAACCATATAGTGGCTAGGCAAATTGTTTTGCACTGACTGAAAATCTGATCTCTAATTTTCCTTCTACTCTACATTTATTGGAATATAATTTTTCTGTAATAAAGTTCTTCATTTTCAAAGCAAAAGCAATGTTTTGAGTGTATTTATATGGTCTACTGGTGCTCATCATTTTCTTATTTCAGAATTGCCAGCATCCCAAAGAGAAAGTATGTACCCATTTAACAGTCCTTGCATCTTTCTCCCACAAAATACTAGTCAAATTGGTTTCCAATAGATTTGCATGTTTCAATAAATTCATGTCACAGTCTATGTATTCTTTATAATTAGCAACTTTCACATAGCATGATATAATCAAGGTTCATCTACTGTGTAACATGAATAACTATTTGGCCTCTCTTTATGCACAAATTATATTCTACTGTGTGGCTGGACAAATATTTGTATATGAATTCTTCAGTAGAGTTGTTTTCCCTTTATCTATTATGATACTGGTGTGAAAACATTGAACTTTATATGAATTACTGCCTCCATTGTGTACATAGTTGGGGTTGGCTTTCAAGATGATAGCTCAACTCGATAGTCACCTTTCTGAGGTCCTGCAGACTCTTTTCAAAGTGACAGCAGCATTTTATAGCCTCTGTTCTTTGCTTTCTTTTTACAGACTCCAGAGGAACTAGAGGATGTTTCTGATCTTGAAGAAGATCATGAGGTCCGTAGCCACACCAGCATTCAGACAGAAGGGAAAAATGACCGAGTAAGTTCCCTATAGAGGGGCCACTGTGTGCTGTGAGTGGTCCCTGTAAAAAGTCTCTCATACATGAGACACTTGGATCTATATTTGATTTTCTGAAGCATAGAGAGGAAGGCCTCAGACTATGGATATAGCAAGCTAAAAAATATTTTCAGTTTTGAGAAATCACAGTGAGGGCTCTAATTTTTGGTAAGGAATCATTCCAAACTGCTTTTGATCATATAAAAATCCTGACTATGAAAGTGAAATTCATGCATGTTTGTTGAGTATAAGGAAGAGGATCCAGGATTTTGTAAATATACTCTGAAATAATAGGAATAAAAATTTCTTACTGAGTCAGTAATGGGAGCTTTTCTTTTTCTTTAGTGCTTTCTTCTGAATGCCCCTCAAAACACACAGGCACCTCCCTCGAAGTGTACACACACACATTAAAAAGTTATTTTTTTCTAATTTTGTAGTAAGATAGGTACATGTTTCTCTTTCACCTGAGTACATTGTTCTGAAAATAGACAGCATTTTTGTATAGCAGTAAAGTAGTTGGTAATGTATGGGTGGAGACTCCATCTTGAGGTTCAGGTTTCTACTGGCTACTTGGCTTATCAATCCTCTTGAAGTTAATTCCTGCCAGGGACTCTCTAGAACACATAGTATGTAGGTGTAATTTTCTTCAAATTTGGTTGTTATCATTGTTCAAAGATGGAGTCATGAAAGTAGCCATAGAAATGTGTTTTGCTGAAGGTAAACTCTGCTCCAGTAGCTGGTGGGGTATATTTATGCCACTAGAATCAAGGTAAGGCTGAAGGCTGACAAGCCATTGTGAGAAGGAATTTTAATGAACACAAAGAGAATATTTTGCATTTGGATTCACGTGACTGTTTTTGCATTCAGGTATTATACAAATAGACAATGAATCCTTGGTTTAGACCCTTGGCATGAATAAATTTCATATTTTTTCATGTATAAAATGAGGATTAGATCAGATGTTTTCATGTTTCCCTAGTAATCTCAAGTAAGATGACACATGGTAGAGGGTTTTATAAACCTTAAAGCTGCATATGACAAGGCAAATCTTATGTTATTTCCATGTTTACTTATGTTTATTCTGTTCTGGTTGCCAGCTAGATGGTCCTGTTGATCTTCTTCCTGGACCTTTTAATGGGTCTTTCCTAGGAACGTTAGAAATGTTTGTAGTTTTAAGACCATCCAGAAATTTCCAAGCATTGTGAATTTTCTTCCCTCTCTAGAGTTCCATAGCAACCTGTGTTCTCTTAAGGGATTCTGTGTAACAACCTCACCACTAACAGCAACAAGACAGACCACTGACCATCAGATGTGCTGGGAGAAAAATTATATTTCACCAAACTAATACCTCTGCTCCTTTAGTTTTCCACTATGTATATCCCAAGGGACTCAGATGTCCTCCCTGTCTCTCCCTGATCCTTGCCTATTGTGAAATTCTAGAAGATGCTTCAGAAGATCATTGTGGATCACAAATCTCTGCCTCCAATCCTTTGTGTTGGGTATTGACAGTCTTCAGTTTTACTCGTCACTAGCACATTCTCTTTCATTTTTTTGATTGGAAATTCTTAAGAATAGTCCAGTGGGTACCCTTTGGAACTTAACCTAAAAGTTCACAGTAATGAATAGCTTGATAATATTTCTTTGGATCAAACAACTCTCATTTTTTTCCTGACTATTCT
Source organism: Ellobius talpinus (assembly GCA_001685095.1). Lineage (NCBI taxonomy): Eukaryota > Metazoa > Chordata > Mammalia > Rodentia > Cricetidae > Ellobius > Ellobius talpinus. The sequence goes on from LOJH01034820.1 coordinate 4,748, forward strand.
CCTTCAGCTACTGGAACCATTGCCAAAATCTAGTCCCCAACTCAACTGCCATCTAATGACATGTTCTGCTTTGGTGGGTGTTCAGGTACAAGAAACAGTAACTTTGCATTCAATTTTCTTAAATCTCATATTAACTTTGTAATATTTTGATAATAGCAGCTCAACATTACTAAAATTAATGAGGCTCAGACTAACAAACCTGTTTTAGTTATTTGATTGCTGTGAAAAGAAATCATGACTGAGACAATTTTTATAAAGGAAATCATTTAACTGGGGCTTGATTACAGTTTTAGAGGGTGAGTCTATGATGATGATGGCAGGAAGAATACAGACATGGTGCTGGAACTGTAGTTGAGAGCTTTGCATCCTGATTGACAGGCAAGAGGAAGAGAGTGAGAGACTGAGTCTGGCATGAACTTTTGAAGAATCAAAGCCCGCCCTCAGTGACACACTTCCTCCAATAAGCTCATACCTACTAACCCTCCTAACCCTTCCCAAACAGTTCTACTGTCTGGTGACCAAGCATTCAAATATATGAGCCCATGTGAGCCATTTTCATTAAAATCATATTCTACTCCTCGATCCACATAGGTTTATAGGCATATTACCACCCACACTGCATTGAGTTGAACTTCAAAAGTTCCCAAAATCTTTCACAATGTCAACATTGTTTAAAAGTCCAAAATTCAATGTCTCTTCTGAGACACAGGGCTATCTCTTAACTATAACCTACTGTAAAAGTAAAAGCAAAAAGCAAATCACACACTTCCAACATATGATGGCACAAAATATACATTAGTGTTCCTTGTATGATGGTCTCAACATTTTTCTGCTTCTTGTATTTTTCATACTCTGTTATCTTGGACATGCACTAGAACAAAATTTAGACACTACTTAGGCACTGAGCGACATTTATTATCATTTTATTTCCTAAGTTTCACTCCTAGTAGCTTTGGCTCAGCATCATCTGTTATAGCTGTCATCAGCTGTAAATGCCATTGGATATTGTAAAGGTCTGCAACTAAAAATAATGATTCAGAGTCTGTAGACAATGTGGGACAAATATTAAATGACCAATGGTGCATTCTTTATGAAGTGGCAATTGGAGAGCCAAGCAAACATGATTATCTCAATATGGAACATAGGAATTCTCTGGACCAAAACTGTGATTATAGCTACTGAATAGGTTCCACAGTGGCCCAGGAGCTTGATTGTATAATAGATCTGTAGAAGATTGTTCACAGAGATGATTGTTTATTCTGTTTATTCTTTAATCAAATATAATATAGGACTTTTTTCATCTTAAAGTTTCAAAATGAAAGAGGCATGAAAATAGATTTCTGTTAAGACTTGTTATAGGCTTACTTCCCAAACACACTATAGTAAAGCTTTCATGAATCCACCTTTTCTTAAGTTTAAGCTAAATCCATGCTAACTTACATTTTTCTATAAACACAGTAGTTCCCAGTATTGAGTAACACATCAAAGTTCATACAGCATCTCCATGTTTGTTTCTTTTTAACAAAAGACTTGGAGTTTGTGTTTATTATTATTTTCCCTTTAATTTTGGAGAGTAGAGAAAGAGATTCAAATAATTTAAATAGTTTATTCCAATCATGCTGATTATGACAAAAATCACAGGTTTTATGTTCTCTCTCTCACACACACATACACACACATACGCACACACATACGCACACACATACACACACACATACACACACAGACACTTTTTAGAACAGCACATTTACTATGCAGATCAAAGCTCTCATGCCTTAGTATAGAGTTAATAGTAGAACTGTCCAATGGGAAAATGATCTGTGAAACCAAAGATCAGGTCATTAAATCACACCTGTTTGAATCTTATAAAATTCTGAATGTCCTAGTTAAAGATCTTCTGGCAATAGGAAAATCAGTTTGTTGATTCACGTTCAGCATCCATCTGGTGAAGTCCAATCACTCAGTCTCCTGCGGTAGATTGCTTACCCTTGATAAATGAGTTTTAGGGAAATAGAGTAGGAAATCAGGAGACTTTGTAGGGAGTAAAACTCAAATCTCCCAGCATGGAACTCACAAGAAGAGAGGCAGTTACGTTGCTTACAACCTCTTATTGTGCTGACTTTTTGTTTTGTTTCAATAACAGAAAGAAGAGAAATCTAATTTCCCATCTACTTCCCTGATTTATCTTCTGACATAGGGATAGCAGGGGCAGCTGAGGCTCAGCAAATTGTCTCAGCATTAATAAGAGAGCAAGTGAGAGAATGCTCCTCAAACCTTCTCAGGGGATGACCATGTATTTAGAGGTGTTTGATAAAGTGAATTGAGAGAATGTAGGGATTGGAATGCATGGAGAAGTGATTCAGCTTCTAGCAATGCTGATAATGTAAAAGTCAAGAATAAGGTATTTATAGTAACAGAAGAATAAGTTCAAGTCTTTGCTATATTATTTACAACAATAGACTTTTAAAGTGTTCTATTTCTGAGTCTCATTTTTCTCATCTCTAAAATTCTAACAGTATCTATTTTATGTGAGATTTAAAGAATAAATTATATATGTGAAAAATTAATTTAATTCTTGGCACAGAAAGTATATACTATCAATTATTATTTTTTGATATTTTGATACTATAAGACTCAATAATTTTCCATAATTTTACTTCTTAGAGTTTCATTGCCCCATAGATGAATATAGTTCATAAATTTTAAACGGACATTTCCAGATATAAACAACTCATAAATTTTAAATTTTATGTACTCACTATTACTCCGTCCTACAAGGGAGTTTAATTACCCTTTGTTCTTTCCATCCATTTGCTGTATACCACCAGCTCATTAGCAACCATGTTGTCATCTTGATTCTCAGGCCTACTTTATTGGTGTTAGCATTTCAGCACCGAGTTTAAATAATCATTATTTTACTTACTACTGCCTCCATGTCGGAAGAGCAGCAATGTTGGCAATTTGAACACATTGCTACAAGTACTCTATTTTGTTACTTGATATCAACCAATTTAATTTATAAATTAAACTTTATAATAAGATCTATGCATAAAGAAAGCATGTATGAATATTAAATTTGATACCATGTTTAGCTTCAGGCATCCATTAAAACATTTATCCCCTAGTTAGTGAAGTACAGCAGGACACTTGTTTCATGGTACTGAAAATTTTTAACATTCTAAATATTCCATTACCAAAAGTCTTTTGAAGTGTTTTGTTTCTTTCTTTGTTTCTTTGAAAAGGGTAAGAAATAAGGAGACACTTCAAGAGTTTAAAAGAAATTTGGCTTTGATATAATTTCCAATGATACAGAACACTTATGGCTGTATAGGAGCTAAAACAGAGACCTTTAGTCAACTCCTTAAAGTAGAGTAAATCAGAAAAAATTATCCAAGTATTGTCAAGTACTTGTTTTATTCAAGTCCTGTCATCTGGGAATTTTTCTTCTTTGCAGCATTTTGGTAGCTTGACAACCCACGGATTACGTCTCCATTAGAGGTCTCAACCACTTCTGCAAGGTTGCGTTTATGAAAAGGAGGATTCATAAATATTCATTACAAAAGTGGTTGAGACACCCAGATGGAGGCAAGAACGTCTCATGTTGGTGTTCTCAAACACCTCAAAGTTACACAGAAGTTGAGTTCCTATATTTTGTGATATATACTGGTTAAGAGAAAGAGGCAGAGAATCTCATCCTGGCACTTCAGAGAGTTTTCCAAGGAAACATTTGAAAATGACAATTTTTCATCTAGCCCAAGAAGTGCCCAGTGTTTCTTTCCCCCGCCCACACAGCTTGGAAGCCAGTAGAGCTTTAAGTCTGCCCTGTCCCCTACACTTACACTAGAACATGTCTGTTTCCGATTAAGGAGTGGTAAAAGGAGGCTCATTCGGAAGTACTTAATGAGGCCAAAAGTTTGTTTGAAGGTATCTGAAGCTGTCGCCTCTAATTGCTAGAATTCTTTGTGTGCATGAACAAAATAAGGGAAATTTTTAATATCAACCATTGTTTGCTCATCTCTTGGCATGAAGTTATGCTACCTTAAAAAGGGCTCCCAAATCTTATAAATTGCAACAGCCTTTGTTTGTGAGTTCATCACTTATTTAATATTTATGCACAAGGGTATTGTAGCTTATAAACCTACTCTGCTTTAAAGAAATGTCTTTGAGGCCATTGAATCTGTATAAGCTCTATAAATAGAAGCAAATTAGTAGAGAAATGAGAACAGTTGCCTAGGTTACTGGACACAACCTCAAAATGTTAACAGCAGCAAATGAATTGGAGCATATCAAATCTTAAAATCATTCTTGGTGGGTTAAAAAAACACAACTACCGATGTTCACTGCAAGTTCTTGGTGATACCAACAACTACCTCATTATTGCTTGTCTACCGGCAGTTAGGTGAATGTCCTCTGCTATGAGAGCATGAAAAAAACTGCCACAGATGGGTGGTTTGCTTAAAATCAAGAATAGAATGGTTTTTATAAGCCCTGTTTATTATCAGAATATGCTTCCAATATAAATTACCATAGAGCATATGAAGAGACGTGACCTCATTACCTGCTTCATGATATAATTTGAGCTGGGTTATTATGAAAAAATAGTGCAAGGAGACCTGGGTAAAATTGCATGATGCAGCAGCCCTTCCACAGAAGGTTGTGACTTCTGATCATCAGTCTCTTTCATCTCAGTTTTCCTTCTTTCAATCACTCTGCCACTTTCTGTCTTCAGTCAAGAGACTGTCTGTGTACATGTGTGTGTGTGTGTGTACAGTTGTGTGTCCATGTTGTGTGTATGTGAGGTTCAGTGGCAACCACCTCAGGTGTCATCTAACTTTAATTATAGAGTCAGGCTGTAGTATTGGCCTTGAGTTTACTGAGACTATTTGGCTGACTGACTACCACTGTCTCCACCTCCCCAACACGGGAATCTCAAGTGGACACCACACCAGCCAGTTTTCTTGTGAGTCATGAGGATCAAACGCAGGTCCTTATGTTTGCAAGGCAAGCACTTATGGGCCTAGGTATTTCACCAAGCCGTTCTCTGAAGGTTCTGAACAGCAGGTTCCTTCAAACCTCTGTTCTATGAGCCAAGGTTCTTTAGTCCTTCCCTTCTTTCCTAGACATTATCCCATAATATCAAGATTTGTTATCTCATTAGCTCACAGTGCCTAGTGCAGTCCTCTCTCCTAGGCTCTGTCTACACATAGACACAGGCTTGGCTCTTTCCTCTAAGAGATGGCTCATCAGCATGTGTGACATAGTTTCGAAGGTTACATGCCTCAATCTACCTCACAAATCTGCTCCAAATATGTACTCTTGTGGCAATTTTAAAAGTTCAGCAAATTCAGTTCAAAATCTAAGAGTAATTTTGTAGTCCTTCCATAGCTTCCCACAAAACGCATTCTGCTTCTCCTATTTTCTTTAGAATGTTCTAGATTTATCTATTATTTCCATAATGCCTGCTATTAAGGAAGTATATTCATAAAGATTTTGACCTAGGTTGCTGTGATGGGCAATCAAAGTCAGAACGCAGTCTGTGTTCAATTTTGCTTAAAAACAAAAACCTCAAATGGGCTGAAGATTTTTCAGAGGTTAAATGATAGGAATTGAAAGTCATTAAACTTGCTAATTATTTTGACTACCAACAATAGTTACTATTTTTTGTGTGGTGAATTCTCTTTCCATGATGAAATGTGCCTTCTGAAGGTAGGCTCCTCAT
>LOJH01034823.1:0-15923 GCA_001685095.1 Ellobius talpinus
CTCCTCTTCCTCTCCTCTCATCCTCTCACCTTCTCTTTCTTTCTCCTCTCTACCTTCCTCCCTCTCTACCCCTATTCTGAACGAGGACACTGTTGGCCATATTACCAGAGTCCCTAGCCCATCCTGCTTAAAGCCCTTTGCTGGTCCTTTCCCTGTCCTTTCACTTTCCTGGCACTCCACCTGGAGACAGGCCACTTTGCATTCCTCATGGCTATCCTGCATCCTTGAGAAAGAAGTGCAGTTCATTCATACCCAAGCGGTTGATCCATTCCCCCCCCCACCCCCACCATCCTCTAGGGTCTGACTTGAAGGGAGCTTTCAGGGTCTCTTACCATGTACCCCACTGCAGACTGTGCCCATTTTCTCAGTTGTGGCTCTCATTGCACCCTGATAGCACGGTTTTCAGATACCCAGGGAGTTTGTAACAGCCTGCCCTAGGAGACTAGTGGGCGTAATGTTGTTTGCTTGTAAGAAAGAATAGAGGCCACATGCATCTGTGTTGGCCAATACCAATACACAAATTATCAAAGATGATGGAAAAAGACTGGGGATTTTTGTTTTTTTGTTAGTTAGGTGGCCAGTGTGTTAAAGAAAAGTCATGTCTTCTTGTCCAAGGAACTGGTTTACTTCACAGAGATTCAAGAACTGTCTGGAATTTCCCTTCTCTGGTGTTTTGGTAAAGAAGAAAAAAAATAGACTAATTAGATCAAACAAGCAGATGTCCTTTGATGTCCCTCACTCCACCCCTACCCCTTACATATGCAAATAGGTTTCAGAAGAGGGGAAAAGCCCAAACACAGACCCAGGTATATTTGGCCTTCCCTAATCAGGAGATAATAACAGCATTCTTTATTGTTATTGTAATTATGATTCAAAAAGGACTGCACATCAACATTGATCTGCATGCGAGGAATGTGGGGCCTGACCAAGGAGACTTCCCTACCTCTGTGGAGACCAGAGAGAACGGGTCACCTGTGAGGGAGTGCATAGTTAAACACAAGCTTCTGAGGACTAGGGACTTGGAAAGCAAAGGCCAAGCATCGGGTTCAGCTAACTTCATCCCTCTCCCTGGAAAGTTATCCTATAGTAACGATTTATGTTTCTCTCCACATGAGATCAGGAAGTAGGAGTCTACCCTGTAGTGTCATGGAACCAGGCAGGTATATAGGAAATGCCAGTGGTGGGTGCTGTGTCCTCCAACAGGCAAAAATAACTTTTATGGGCAAGAGGAAAAGAAAATGGAATTCTCTGGTGGAGTTATTTGTGGGAGGTGTGGCAAAGGCACAAGTAACTGGGAGACTGTTTAGTAGAGGCAATAACCTGGTCAGAATGAAAGGATTTGAGGGTGAGGCTTCAAAGGACAGCAGGCAGGTGCCCTGTATGTCTGGTTTGCACTAATATATGTTCTAACAACACATCCAGAACATCAGTGAGCACAGAAGACCAGCAAAAGTAGCGAAGGTGCATCTGCAGAGGACTGGCTCCGTGTGATCTCTTTATGAACCAACCCAAACTTGGAGGTGCGCAAGTCTTTTCTGCGAAATGATGAGACTTGCACGTGACCTGTACGCATCCTCTGTGTGCTTTAAATCACCTCTAGATCACCCAGTGCACAACAGATACAGCATGAGCTGTTGCGTTGTGTTGTTTATGGGATGACAGGGGTATTCAGAGAGGTTGGGGGTGTAGCTCAGCCGTAGAACATGTATCTAGGCTCAACCCTCTGCACCCCAGGGTAGAAAGAAAGTATTCACACGTTCAGTGAGATGCAGAGTGTTTCTTGAATTTTTTTTCCTGCAGTTGGACTGAATCCCTGAGTGTGGCTTCCATGGTTACAGAAGGCTGGCTGTATATAGAAGTAGCGTCTAGAAATTGGCAGGCATCTCTAGAGCATCCCGGCAGTTTGGAGTACTACTGGACAGAGGACTTTCTTCTGGGCTGCTTCCATGAAGACGCCAATACCAATACAGACACAAGTCTGAATAGGCCCAAGTCTTCTTCATGGAATGATGCAACAGAATTTCATCTCACACGGTGCACTTTACACGGGACAGTGGCGGCCTGCTTCCTTCCAGGTGGTTCCCTCTTCATTTGTATGAGGGCATGGCTGTCCTGACTCAAACCAGCTGTGGCCCCGAGCTTCCTCTCCCAGTTCTGGAGGAAGGTATCTTCAGGGACTCCTCTCTGGCTGTCACCTCCTCACAGGCACCCGGGTGCCTTTCACTAAGAACCACCACACACTGAATAGATCCTCTGACTGCCCATCATCACCTGGATTTGGCAAGAGAAAATTCAGAATCTGTGCTTTGTCTCCTTTGCTTGGTGACGTTTATTTTTTATTCTCTTCCCAAAAGGCCACCATTGAGAGAATTGAATAACATGAAAAAGAAAATAGTGCCCTGTCCCTCTGTAGGAAATGCTGTGGTCTTGAGCTGATTTGATAAAAGAGGATGTTAGTAGAGAGGGAGGGAAAAAAAAGACAGAAGAGCAGAGATCTGAATTTAGAAACCTCGCTGCACTCTCTGGATCTGATTTGGCCTAAGAACGCACCAGATAAAAATAACAAGTGGCGCAGTAGAGGACAGATCTGCAAGCTTCTTCTCTGCCTGGGGCCGCGCATGCCCAGTCTGCATCACTTTGGTGGCGAAGCACCAGGACTGCATTCCCCAGCAGAAGGCCAGAGTGAGAAAGGGCTTGTGTTTGATGTATGAGCTTTGGCTTGCCATTGTGAGTCACCCCAGAACTAGCTGCAGGCAAAACAAAAATCTTTTGTGATTAATTAGAAAAACTGGACGATTATGAATTGACTGCACACAGCCGGGGTATAGTAATATAAATAGTAATGACTCCGGCGCGCCTGATGAACACTCATGTTTATATGAGATCACTGGAGAAAGGCAAAATTTTAACATGGAATCTGCTGAGAGAGGATGACTTCTGATCTTGGGTAATTTGAGGGTCTTAACTGAGATGTCTATTGATGCCTTCCAAAAGGGTTCAGACTGACCTTTTCCCCTCACACCCATCCAAATTTCGCCAAAGCCGTCTTTTGCTCTCTTTACTTCCTTTTGTTTTTTAAAAAGATTGAACCCAAACATCCCTTTCACCGGCCCTATGGGATCCCTCCCGTGTTTTGCTAATCACTTTGCCTGCACATGGGATTGACATGTGGTTATTTTGCCCCTCGGTGGCATCTGCTTCTCAGAAACAGAAGACTTGAGCACAGATAACATTTGGATTTGGAGACACTGTCTTAGTTTTTGAGGGAAGAGCACAGCAACACCACCAGCAAGCTTTGTTATTAGAGAACTCAAAGATCAGAATATTCTGCCGAGTTTTCCCTAGCAAATGGTTTATTCTGTTGGGGAATGTCAAGTGGATAGTCCTGTACCCCATAAAGTACAAAGAGCAAAGCTTTTAATAAACACACACACACATGCATGCACACACGCATGCACATACACCTACACATGCAATGCACACACTCACACATATTTGGCACATTTTGCTCTTTCTTTTTGAACAACCTTCATCCTAAAACTAGCAATAATTATGATTATTTCTTCTTAAGGAAGTTCCTGATGAAAACTAATTAAACCCTGACAGTGCCGGCAAATGTCAAAACACAAATTTCCTCAAACATCAGATTTTAGCCACCAGGGTGAGCAAGTTACCCTTTGTCCTGGGGCAATGGCGTGTAGCCAGAGATGGTCACAGACCCAAGAGGAGAAAAGAAAAATGCCGTTTCGCTGCTCCATCTTTCCTCTAGCCTCTACCCCTCTCAGACAAAANAAAAAAAAAAGTCTCCCAGACCTTTGAAATTTGGTTTCTGTCAGGCAATTAACTTGTCTCAACAGTGCACTCTCCATCTCCAAGTGCCTTTTTGGGGGCCTCTGTTTGTACTCGCCAGAGTTCACATTGTTTTCTATTATTATTCAAGCAGGGCTGCCTCAGTAGTAAACCCATTGACCATTCAATCAGAGCGGTAGCTGCTGTGGATAATTAAAAGTTCCCAACCTCTTGCCCCAAGGCCAGGCTAGAGCCAGTCAGAGAGGAGCCAGGTCCTAGCTGCTCAGGGACCAATCGATCAGCTGATTAACCCTTCTTACTGATTGGTTAGAGATGATTGCATCTCTAGTAAAGAAATCTGCTTTGGCCCTGGGGCACAAGAGGCAGCTATACATTCAGGGTGGCTGAGCAAGCAGCTCTGGCAGTCAGTGTCCTCACAGAGTGAAGGGAGGGAAAGGGACCTCTGATAGAAAGATTTTAATCTCCCCACCATCGGGATTTTTCCCCCCTCCCACCAGACTGTTTCTGCTTCTGTTTCTAAAGAGAAGAATTTCTGCTTAGGTGTGAGAAAGGTGGATGAGATCCCTGGCATGGCAGCTGTTGATTCTGCCTGACAATAGAATGTACCCCTGTAAAAAGCCCGAGGCCAGAAAGCACCATGGGCACACCCTTCATCAAACAGGCCCCTCTCCTAGCTGGCTGCTCTGTGTTCAGACCAGGTGACTGTGGCCGGCTGGCTTTGCTTTTGCTAGGACGTATTTATCTTTGGGTATGGATAAACAGCTTGCCTCTCTTGTGCTTATGCTTTGGCACAGTGAGTAACATTTACTGTGTCGGAAAAGAGGCATTTAGTTAACAGAAATGACTACCTTGTTGTCCTTGAAGGGAGTAGCTGAGATGCTATCGGACAGGTGTGGCCTGGTCATTCTGAAAAGTTCTCTTTGTCCACAAAGCTAGATCTCTCTGGATCTGGTAGAAGAGCCTGGACAGAGCCCTGCTACTTCCAGCAGCATCCTCTCTATCTGTGGTGAAATGAAAGTTTCGCCTTTGCTCCTGTTTTCCTGTGCTTTGTGACAACCAGACTGTTCAGAAACTCACCTCACAGTGACACGAATGACAGAGGAGACAGACCTCAGTCAGATTCCACCGAAAAGCAAAACAATATAAAAACTAGTGCAGCCCCGGTGGTAGGGATGCAGAAAATGCAAGTTTTATAATCTGCTTCCAGCATCTTGGCTAAGAAGCACTTGGAGGGTCTTGCTGCTCCCAGGAGGCTATGGGCAAGCCGGCAGGTGTGAAGGCAGTCTTGGAGGAAGGAAAAGGCATCATAGAATCCCCAAGAAGTGTGACCATTTTCAACCCGAGCTTAACCAAAGTAAGAAGGCCTATATGACCTCGGCGTTTGTTAACTTCCTGATGGTCTTAATCTTCTTCCTGTCTTAATGAAGGCTGGTCAGAGCATGCCTGTATATATGCACACAGCATGTGTACACACACACAAATGGAATTGTTTTCAATGAGCTTGAGGCTGTTTCATTTACTCTTCCTGCACTGCTGAAATCAAAGCTGAATTTAGAAAAAAAATGTGTAAAGCAGATTTATGCCATTTTGGGAAAAAAAGATGAACAAACTTGGGGTATAGGGATGACAGCATGGCCCTTGTCACTGCAATTGTTACGAGGAGTTATACAATACTGCTAGATAGAATGTGGAAAACATCGTAAGTACCTAATCTTGGCCAGCTATGCTTAGTCTCATTTGTCTTGTAAATGCTGCTTATTATAAAGTTATTTGCAATTTTAAATTAAATTTAAAGTTTTGAATAAAACCCTGCCATTCAAAATTAATTGTCTCTGTAAACTTTCTCTGTGTGGAGAAGAAAAGCGTGCAGTGAATCTTAGATGTGTAAGGAACACATTACTGTTTCATGGCTGGGTGAAACCGGACCACATTTGGGAAACTGGGTCATGTATGATACAGAGCTTAACTGAGAATCTTCTGTCATTTCTATCTGGCCTTTGACGTTATTCTGTTTCTATCTGTTATTCTATTATTCTGTTATTCTATCCCCATAGAAGTGTTTGCTCCCCCCCGCCCCTATCATCCTATAATTCCCTTTTCGTTACAAGAGGAATTGAGCATCATAGTTTATAAGCAATATGGAAAACATTATTTACAGCTAGAACTGGCCATCAGTGTTCTTTTTCTGCAAGAATTTAACATTGCTTGCAGTGTTTCTGCAGATGGAAGCTACATCCACAGCAGTGTGGATAATGAGTGGAAACAGCCCAACTCAAAGCAGGTAGCATTCCTAAGAGGGAAGTGCTGTAACCTGAGGCCCAGATTAGCCATTTTCTCTGCAGTAAAACAGGCCACAGAGCATTCCACTCAGACAGAGACAGGCATCTTTCTTCCCTGTTTATTTTCCAAAGGAAGCTGATAGGAATCCTGGGAGATACGTAGCCTATTAGATGAACGTAGCTGATTTTCCTCCAGTGATTTGTTGTATCATTTTTGGTACCACTTAGAAATGCCTCAATGCCCCAACAACAAAACAACAATAACAACAATAAATCAACAAAAGTCTTTCTAATGTGTGAAATAATTCAAAATTCAGTTTTTTTCTCCTTTTCCTCCTTGATTTCTTTCTGTATCTCTCCCCTCCCTTCATCTCCTTCCTTCCTTCCTTCCTTCCTTCCTTCCATCCTTCCTTCCTTCCATCCTTTCTTCCTTTCTCTCTCTCCCCCCTCCCTTCACCCTTTCTCTCTCTCTGTCTCTCTCTGTCTCTCTTTCTTTCTCCCCTCTCTGTGAAAGTTTTTCTCAACTACCCAAACAACCATGCAGCTGTCACCCCCAAACAACTCTTAGCATGCAGAAATCTGTAAAACCGAACAAGTTCCTTCTCTAACTCCCTTAGTGCCAACTTTACGTTGCTGTCGGTGAGTTCAGAATAAGAGAAATGTAGACCAGATTGTGTCTGTTAGGAAACACTGTGCCCCAAAACATCCTGAGTCCAAGAGAACCATGGAATCCCAGGCACTGGACACTAAAGAAGAAAAGGGTAACCTGTGTGCCTGTCTTCTCCACAGACCAGAAGACTCTGTTTAGTTTCTGATGCATCAGTCTGCTTAGGAGGGTTGTAAATGAGGGAAGCACAGCGTTTAGCCGTAAAATATGGGCTCTTCAATGTGGGTTACATTTAACAGCCGCGTATTGATTTTTTTCTTGTAATTTCATTTCCATGAACGTTTCTGGTTTCTTAATTAGTAGCCTTTTAGAGAGGAGATTTAACATTCTCTCCATGAGAGGATATAGCTTGGAGGAGCTACAACTTCTCAAGCTGTTTTTGTAGAAGCGGATGGCCTTCCTTGTCTCCCCTGAGTCTGGGGGGTGAGAGAGCACAGTGCGCGCATGCGCAGATACACGCAGCCCGCTTACACAGCCTTCCACTCTCCTTGGTCTCTGCCAGTACAATTAAGACAGAATAATGTTGGGGACCCGGCGACAAAACTCAACGATCTCCAATCGCACGCTCTCCCCGTAACGGGAAGGGCTGTTTACCCCATGTTCCTTATTAAACTGAAGTATTTTATTTAATGAGCATGAGTCATGCAAGGTGTTCCCATAAATCATCGGCTGGTTTACAAACTCAATAACTAGGCTTCCTGCTCTAACTAGGCTGAGCACACCTTAAATTATTAACAAGCCAGGCCCCTTGAGGCAGATCTTTGATGACGATGATATAAACACTGCGAAGACAAGGTGCTCTCTCAGCAAAAGATTATTGACTCTAATTACCATTTACCACAGGAAAAAGAAAAGATGATAAACTATGAGGGAGAATTTAAATCTGAGACTTAATTTTATGAGCGCTTTAAATACTTCACCCCTCCCCAACTTTTTTCCTTTCTCTTCTTTCTTTTCTTCTTTTTTTTCCCTCCCCCTTCTTGTTTGTGGCTGCCCTACCAAGCTCAGCATTGTTGACTGGTACTGCTAGCCCATGGTTGGCTAACCTTCAAAGGATGACAGTTGTGGAGAGGAAAGAGGGGGAAAAGGATGGAAACACAGCAGTCTCTATGGCTGACAGTATGCGTGTTTGAAATGCAATGGGAAAAGGGTGGTGGGGGAAGGGAGAAAATGATGATACACTGGACTAAAAAGAAAAGAAAAAGAAACTACCATATTTAAACATTTTTATGTAGGTGCGATTGGAGTAAAAAGGCTGAAGGACTGATACAAGCCACAGTGGTCTTTCTTAGTAAACTAGTGCTTGATCAGCTGTTTCTCTCTTGTTCTCTCTATGGGCTTCAATTTTACAGCACGCACACTCCAAGAGGGTTGCAAGGAAGTTAAAATGATTGAGGTCCAATGATAAAAGAACTGATTAAAAGTGACCCTGAGAATGCAGTCAAATGGGCTGTGGTGTGTAGTAGGCGCCTGAACAGAAAGCGTTCTTTCTGAGTGTTTGGAAAGTGGCCATGGCAGCTGGGAGAGGAAGAAAGACCTTAGAGGCGTGCCTAGGACAGGGGAAGGGTGGAAAAGAGCCTTAGTTCTGCTTCCTGCTGAAGGAAGGGCCTCTGTTCTTTCCTCTGGGTCACATAGACTCCTTTTGAGAGCTATCTGCTCAGTACTGTCTGTAGCCTAGATTGTTGCCTCTAATTTTCCTTTTTTAAAAAGTCCTGTGGGGCTGGAGAGTTGGGTCAGTGGTGAAGAGTGTTTGCTGTTCTTCCAGAGGACCTGTGTTCAGTTCCCATCTCCCATCTTGGATAGCTCACTATGACCTCCTGAACTCCAGCTCCAAGTTATCTGATGCCCTCTTCAGGCCCCAACAGGACCTGAACACATGTGACACACACACATACACACACACACACACACACAATAATAATAATAAAAATAAGAATAAATCTTTAAAAAGCTTCTAATTTTTCATTTAACATTTTATCCATGGAATCACAGCATGTAAGAGTTGGGGTAGAGATTAGAAACCACCTTTCCTTTTGTAGTTGTGTAGATCCCATGCCTGAGAAATGAGGTGCTTTTGGCCAGTCTTCCAGGGTGATGGGTGTCTGAATGAATTGAATCAACTTATGTCTATGCAGGAAGTAGTGACCATGGGGATTTAGCTCAGAACCACAAAAGCCTAGCTAGTGATTTGGAAACTGACTCTCAGTCTTAGGTGTGAAACCTGCCGCAGTGACCTCTGGCTCTGTCTGTCCCAGGCATGTAAGATCAACCTCACAATCAAGTATACCTGGTCAGGTCATGCTCCAAGTAAAATTTGCACTATTTACGAACTTTTCCATTTCATTTAGTTGGTCTTTTCTAGGACTGTGTAGGACTTTGAGGTATAGAGAAGACTCAGGAGTGTAAGGATCTGCTCCTCTCAAAGCTTGTGTCATTTTCTAGCATCTCCTGGAGGTCACAAAGCCATCCCATCCATCCATCCATCCATCCATCCATCCATCCACCCACCCATCCATCCATCCATCTATCCATCCACCCAGGCATCCTTGTATGGTTAAGGCACAGCCAACGGGAGATTCTAGAAGCTTTATAAGAGGCATTTGGAAGATCAGCATCTCTTTCCCCATCTGCTGAAGGTGTGTAAGGTTTGACTTTTGACCCTACCCTCTGTACACATTAAATCCCAGGTCAGGACTCAAAGCAAGGCAGCTAGCTCCCCGGGGACCAGGACTTAGCGACTTCCTTATCCTGAGAACAAGGAGCGAATCTGTGTGGAACGTTTCTACATACTTTGGGGAAATCCTCACAGTTAGTTTATTCTCTGGTCATTTTGTCCCTCCCAAGATGAGGTACCCCAAAACTGGAAACAAAACTCTAAGCATTCGTGATTTGGATTTTTATTTTTCCTATAGGAGCCAGGGCACCTTGGTCAGTTTCTAGTTAGGGCTATTTTCACCATAATCACACACGGGACTTTCAAGGAAGTTTGCTTTGGTTTTATTTTTCTCTTTATCAGAGGAAATGTAATTTGATCCTGCCCTTCTTCATTAAATAATACTTTTAACTCACTCTTCCTGTTTCAGGTTATCCATAAATATAGAAGAAAATAAGTTACACATATAAAACTTAAAAACAAACAAACAAGCAAAACTACTTTACAGTTCTTTTACAATAGCCAACTGGGTGCATACTGCTATTTCCTGGTGGCCCAACCATGAGCTAAATAAATCCCAGGGCAGAAAAATTGGAAACCATAAATATTTGTGCATATATTTATGAAACATGAGGGTCCAGTGTTCACTGTAAAGCACAACATTTGCGTACACATCAAGTCTTCTGAAAAGCTTTTGCTCTGCAATGACTGTGAGCCGCGAAGAGCCCCACTGGAGCTGTCTTTTCAGGGACTCTTCCGGGTGACCTGGCAAGGTTCTTCCCAGCCTCTGTGTCTGGGCTCTGTGCTGAGAGATGCCCTGGGGCAGAGTGGCCTGATGGGTCTGACTGGCCCTGCTCCCGGGTCGACCCAGGGCTCAATGTCTGCCCCTCATCAATCTAATCCCAGGAAGGGAAGGAGCAGGAATGTGTATCTATTGTCCAAGCTCAGCTCAAGAGGGCCTGGCTGGGGGTGGCAGCTTGGCTCCTTCCTGGATCCAGGGTGCTTTTTCTAGGTTCAGGATATGCTACAACTCAAGACCTGTGGTCCAGATCACTAACCCTGTCCGATGTGGCCAGAGTGCATTTCATCAAGAGCTGCTGTGTCACTTGGTACTTCTTTTCCTTTTGATATTCCATTCCCTCTTTTGTTTTCTTCCTGGTGTTAGGGATGGAACCTGGTGTCTTGAGCATACCTCCAAGATCAGTTAACATTTTTATCTCTAGGCGATGCGTGCATATGTGATACGGTTCTAGGAATATACATGCGGATAATCCTTCAAAAATTGTGATCTTGTTCTGCATTCTGAGTTTTCTTTTATAATTTAAACATCTTTAATTACAAAGCTTTATGTGTGTGTGTCTGTGTGTGTCTGTGTGTGTGTGGTGCTAAGGATCGAACCTAAGACCTTGTTTAACTCTTTTTAAAAAATGTTTAAGCCCGCCATACTGACTCACACCTTTAATCTCAGCACTTGGGAGGCAGAGGCAGGTGAATTTCTGTGTGTTCAAAGCCAGCCTGGTCTACAGAGTGAGTTCCAAGACAGCAAGGCTACACAGAGAAACCCTGCATTGGAAAACAGACAAAACAACAAAACAAAAACAAAAATGTTCAAATCCTGGGAAATTATGCAAAAGAATCCAAGTAGCGTTCCACCAACAACCTTGCACAGGTTCTCAGCTGTGATCATCAGTAGCTTATGGCCAACTGTGTTTATGTCTTCCTCGTCCACTTTGCTCCTTGCTTGCTCTGTTTAGCTAAATCCCAGCCATCACCGCAAAAGTACACCGTTGCTCTCAGCTTTTTAAAAATAGAGAGACTATATCACACAACCTTGGCCATTTTAGTTCTTATTGATTTATTGGTTCTGGGCTGTGAGCACGCTAAATCACACACTCTCCTGAGCTACACGCAGCCTCCATTTTAACCATTCTGAAGTTTATATTTTAGGGGCAATTAAGGCAATTCATGTTGTTGCGCTGTCACCTACCACACATCTTTTTCACCTCTAAAGACTGAAACTCTACTCTCTGAACAATAGCTCCCATCTGGCTTCTCCCTGGCCCCTAGCAGCCACCACTCAATCCTGAGTTTATGGTTCTGACTGCGCACATCCTATGGGATTGCCTCATGAGGATGGAATCAGATGGTTTCCTTTTGTTTCATTTGATGTAATGTTCTCAGTGTTTACCCATGTCATAGTGTGAGTCAGAATTCCCTTCTGTACCGAGAATATTTTTAATCCTCAAGTTTGATAGTTTCATCAATTTTTGTTTCTTCGCTTTTGATCATTCAATTGGAAAGTCTTAAATAACTGATTTTTTGAGGATAGTCTTTTTTTCTTCCTGTAAAGCCCCATACAGCGGGGAGAGTGTTAGTGGATTCTGTGCCGGCACAGACACAAAACACTTATCTTACACGAGTTCCTTTACGGAATTTTGTATCTACATGCCTCTTACATATACACTGTGGGCCAAGTACATGACACAGCCAACGCATCCTAACAACAGACCGGTGTCCCACAGCACCCAAGGGGAATTGGTTCAGGACGCCCAACTCCATCCATATCAGCATCCTCAAACACTTCATGTAAAACAGCCCAGCACTTCCACATAGTTTATGCCTCTCATTCCACGTTCTGTAAAATCATCTGTAGCTTACTTACAAAACTCACAACAAGGCCAAGGCCATGTAAATAGTTGTCACACTTTACCATCTAGGGACTGACTAGTGACAAGAAAAGAAAAGGTCTGATATGTCCAGTTTTTTGAGTGTTTTCAAAGAATTCTAAAACCTTGTTAAGCCCCAAACTGCTGAACCCTCAGCGGGGAAAATATGAAGGGCTGACTGTACTTAGTTGTGCTTCCTGTGGATGTAAAATCTAGACAACCTGAAGGGCAAAGCACACAAGAAGTTACGGTAGGTAGGATCAACACACCCCAAATCTAAAATCATGTTTCTTGGGGGGGCATTCAGGTCTTTTTGGAGTCAGCAAATTAACCCTCGAAGTATCTCAGTCAAATTATAAAGCCCAAATAAACTGACGATGGAAAACAGAGTGAGAGGCTGGAGAGAGCTCAGCAGGTGAAACACTTGCCACAGGAGCATGATCACCCGAGTTCGATCCCGTGGAACCCAAGGGATGATTGCTAGACTTGATGGTGCATGCTGCCAAGACAGGCAGATCCCTGGGGGCTCACTGGCCAGCCATCTAGTCTAATCTATGAATTCCAAGCCAGACACAACTGCTCTCCGCTAAGCCACCAACTCCCAAATCAGCACTCAGGGCAGGTACCACAGCCTTGTGTCACATGGTGGGTACTTCCTTGTGTTGAGGAGAAAACAACCCTTGAGTTAGTTAGTCTAAAAGGTGTGGTGCATAGCGCTGGAGATACGGCTCAGCAGTCAAAAGCACTCTTTGCTCTTGCAGAGGACCCCCATTTGGTCCCCAGCATCCACATCTGATGTCCCTCAATTGCCTGTAACTCCAGCTCTGGGAGACTCAACGCCCCCTCCTTCTGCCCTTTGGAAGCCCTTGCACATCCATGGACATAGACACATACATAAACATAAAAGTGAAATTAAAAAATAAATTTAAAAAAGATATTGTGGATCCAGGGACCTGTAGAGTGTTCTCACAGGACCCTTTCTAGCCTCCAGGTCTTCTAGGCCCTCTTTCCCCTGCTGACCCACTGACCTGGGAGTGGGGTAGAACGTGTTGGAGACACTGAGAGCCAGTGTTCCCTGCCTTCTTTCACCTTGTCCCTGTTTCCCGTGGTTCTGTGCTGATGGTGGGAACTGGCCTCAGGCTTGACCCTTTTCCCACAGTGGACACACCGGGCTATCCCTTTAGTTTTCTCTCTGTTCGGGTCTCTGACCAAACCACCTTTGTCTCCTTCCTTCCTTTTGTGGAGACAAAAAAGGGGCACAGTTATAGCAGCCATGGGGCCTGGGTGATAGTACTTACGCCAGTGCCTCCTCTTTTGCATGGGTGGTTGGTATGTGGGCACACAATCAGGAAAGCGTAATGAGGGCTCTTTCTTTAGGTCTCCTGCCCACCACCACGCCACCTCCATAGGAGCTCCTTGTCTGACACACTGATCTGTCCCTTAGTCATTGCCCGTTTATGGTCACCATTTCCAGTTGTCTCTGTTTATTTCAATCTGCATTTTTTTCTTTCACTCTGGTGGTTCACAGTGGCTCCTTCCCTTCCATATCCACTTCTTCCAGAACTGGAGGAGACCACAAGTTCTCAGTTCACGCCCCTTAGCACAGGGTGTGCATTCAGGACCTTTTGTGAGGAATGAACAAAGGCTGCTCTTTGGAGGTCAGATGGAGGGATGGCCACACACACAGAGCAGAGGTGGGACTAAGACAGGAAACCAGGCTTCGATTTCCTAGCTTCCAACCCACGACCATTGATTGCCCCGGAAGAAAGCAAGTCTGAGCAGATGTGGAGATTGCCCTACGTGGGACAGCGTTGTGTGCTTTCGAGGCTGTCAGCAGATGGAAAGGTGATAGGAACAGATTGTTTGTCCTTAGGAGCTCCTTACCGACACTGCTTAGCTGCTGGTCAGGCCAATGGCGGGTACTAGGTTCGGGCTGCCTGGATTGACTTCTGGGCTGCAGCAGCGTCTTCCCTGCTCCTTTTCCTACATGTTTCAGCTGGCTTGGGTAAAGCGTGTGCCTACTGCGGGCAAGGCCGGGGGTTCAAGCTTTAGCACTGAGACAAACAAGCAGAACCATTAACTGTTTAACATAACGTCAGAGTGTGGACGTTTTGAGTAAAAAGGGCTCGCGAATACTGCTTCTCCTGCTTGCAAAACATGCGTAGCTAAGACACCGCTCAAGATCCTCAATAGCCTACAAATCTTCTCTGCTGAAAGTCTCCTACTGAACCTGCTGAGCAGGCCATAAAACAGACACGATAATTGTTTCATCTATTTACTTTTTATTTTCAGTGACGCTTAATCTGAACTCAGTAATTCATAAAACATTTCTGTAATGAGGAATTCAGACTTACAATACAGTGCTTTTAAATCTCTGGGCCTTTTGGGGAAAAGAGAAAATGAGCCAGTAAGTTTTTGAGATGATCCACGCTTTCAGGGCTCAGTCTGCTCTCCCACATGGGCTCTTCCCTCTGACGTCATTCTTCCTCTTGTTCAGAAGAGCGTGGCCATTCTCCTGCAGCAGAGTTTATGGTGCTGACTAGTGACAGTCATCAGTCTGTACTTATTATATTTTGTGTATTTGTATATGAAAGGGTTATTCATGTCTTTACACTGTAACTTACACATACATGCAGTGTTCTGCCTGGAGGTACATGCAGTCTGTAGATATAGCCAGGTGAAATTAGCTCCTGTCTGTGATTGGCTTATGAAATCAAAGAAGGGCAGAACCTTCCAACTCCCACACTCCCTCCAGTAGGTTACATTTATAGGGATTATCTACCTTATTCAATGTATTTCTTAAGAATTAAATTAATTATAATGCATTTGGATTCCCTGAGCATTCTCACAATTAATTTGTGCTATTGAGTTATCAAATACCCCTTTCTTAAGGGATTGCCTCATTTCTGACATTTCTCACTGCTGTCCTAAGAAGTCATTTTGGACTGAAAAATTGGATCCTTATTCCAAGGATTTGCTCTAAATCTCCAAAGGAATTCTTGGAGCCCTGGAATGACATGGTAAGACAGTGCCTAATCCCTTAAGTCAGGCGATCTGATCACCCAATAACACGAATTACTGAAATCAGCAATCAAAATGCTTTCTTCTCTTTGGCTGCTCTCTGTGTGTTGAGCACCAACACAGAGCCCACACAAAATGCATCATTCCCAGCTCTCCAGAGAGCCATTAAACTTAACTTTAAAAACCGTACATTTAAATAACATCTTTAAGATTGTCAGACCATTGAAAAAAAAACACCCTGGATTTTTAAACTATCTTAGCTCAAGTTTAAAAACATTCCCCCCTGTGGTGTTATGCAGCTTTCTTCCCTAAGTTAGATCGGTTTTGCCACACAGGGGCTGGCCTCTTACAAAAGGGGGCTGGAAGAGAGGGTTGGGTAAAGCCATTGCTCAAGGCCAAGGGTGCTATATGGCAAAGGGCTTTTCTTTAAGGTACACAGTGATACTGCTAATCCTTTTAAAATATTGGGCCTGTGTCTTAAGGACTACAATAGAGCATAATGCTAGATAAGCTCTTTACCCACATTTATTTACTTAAGGTAATCTAGTCAAGGCCTCATTTGCCTGTCAAAGTCAGAAGGAAAAATATTAGGACTGCGATGTCATTAGTAGGAAACAGTTCCCCGACAAACATAGTCACAAATACCAAAGCTAGACGGTGCTTCTGCCATTTGGCCAGCACGTTCAAGATGTGTTAAGAAAGTGTTTTGAATCAGAACTGTATGATCTAGTTCTCTTGTGTCTGGAATTCACAAAAGCAGATAAAACGGAATGAGCTTCCCTTCTTCGGGGGCCATTGATCCCCCAGCTCAGCCTGTTTGGGCACTG